>CAEFZY010063508.1:0-41141 GCA_903066815.1 Brachyrhaphis roseni | reverse complement strand
GCCGTCTTCATCTTCCTCCTGAGCACTGAGACGTGTTACGTTACATTAAACTTGCGTCTTCCTCTACACATATATTCCCCCTCTCTCTCACTCTTACCTTTTCTGCTCGAGCGCCCCTGGTGGCCATTAGAAGAAAAAAATAATAATAAATAATGCATAAATAAGCCGCATCTTTGTATAAGCCGCAGGGTTGAAAGCGTGTGACAACAGTCGCGGCTTATAGTCCGGAAATTACGGTACTTTTTCCCATAGCGAAGCTGCAATGCACCAGCGCCACCGGGTCCTCTGACCACCACAAGGCAAGGTGGGTGAAGTGTCTTGCCCAACAATAGGCATGAAAAGGTGCAAGTGGAGTGGGGATTGCCGATTGCGGGACGAACTCCTACCACTGCCGCCACCATCATCCCTTCTACTCTCAAATCATAACAGTTTTTGCCTCTACATTAACATTGAACACACAAAATAACATGGATTTTAATAGACTTTACTATAATTTTCCATAATGACAACAAATTATTTATAGAATATTTACAAACATTACTTTGACATCTTGCCAGGCTTTGGCAATAGTTAAGGGCACTTGATATTAAGAAAATACAACACCTTTACCTTCAGAGGGTATGTATGAAACAACTATAAAAATTAAAAAAAGAAATAGATCAATGAAATATCACTGGTCCTGCAATCACCAACCACTTTTTTCTTTTACAATTTAACATTAGTGCTATAAAGCTGGAAACAACATCACCACCACAATAACATTGTGTGTGCTGTGTAATACTACACCCCAATTAACTTAAGTAAGTTTAGAAGTCATCCCATTAGAAGTAACATACTGGAGAACAGTTTTCATTTTCAGAGGTCATGACGCTGCACGGAAGTTACAAGTCGGCTTTTAAGGCCTTAATCCGGAAGGGCGGAGGTGCTGGTGAAATCCAGTCCACCCATGACTTCATCAACGCAGGAACTTGAGTCTCTCTAATAATGCAACTGGAGAACCTGTAATTTAAAAATACAGAATAATGAACACTTTAGGGAAGACAAAAGTTTGTGGTCTGGTTTTTGACTCAAGTAGATCAAAAAGAGACACCCAAATAAAAGATAGGTGCTATTAATATAGGCCTGCAGTTGATAACAAAAAAAGTAATTGTGACATCAATGTTAAAGTAAACATACTTAAGAAATAAGCCTGTTTAGCTCTGTTGTTTACCTTCACCCAATGAATGCAGGTCCTTCATGACGATGTTCCATTGGAGATCTTTGCTGCAGAGGGACCGGCATGTGCTGGTCCGAGCTTTGGTTCGCTGAAGAAGTACATCTGTAGGAAAAGGCAAGGCAGGTTTATCATACACAAAATAACTTAGGTTTCACACCTTTCCTTTGTTTTCTATGTGAAAACAAAGGAAAGGTGTGAAACAATTAGACATTAAAAACAAAAAAATGAAAATAAAAAACATTAAAGCATAATTTAAGAAGAAAAAAACGTCAAAATTATAATATAAACCAAAAAAGTAAGCAATGTTAAAAACAAACTGATGAGGTATTCTTCAATGGGAAATATGCACTGAACAATAAGGTTTTCAAACCTTCTTCAAATGAGTCAACAGTTTCAAGACATCTCATGTTTTCAGAGAAAAACTAAATGCTGTCTATTCTTGTTCAGCTTGGGTCCTGGTAGCACAGAGAATAAAATTGACCCGAAAATTAAGTCTTGAGGAACCTCACATGTGATTCCTGTTCTTTTAGATTTTTAATTAACATATGACAAAGTCTGTCATATATGTTCTGAATGATTTTAGCATAGCACATTACCAGGCATCACCTTTAGAATAATGTGATCAACTGTGTCAGACACAGCACTAAATACAGTGATACAAACAAATAAGTTTTTGATGCATCACGGAAAAAAGGAGAAAATTTCTCACTACACTGAGTAACTACCTTTTACAGAGTCTTAAGTCAAAAATGTTAGATATTGGACCTTGGGTTTCTTCCCAAAGGCTGATCTCTGCAATTAACTGTCGAAAGCAGAATGTTAAAAGATGTCAAAAAAAATCAACTGAATCCATTAGTTAAAACAACAATCAATGTCAGACTATAATTTAGGTGAAAGGAAAATATGAACTAATAGAGAAAAGAATGCAAGAGTCTTACAACCCTATTATCTTATTACCTCTTCAGACATAGGGTTACTGTACTTTGTAGAGCAATTACATGGATGTTACAAGACATTGGATATGGCTGCAGACCTGACAGTATTCACATTAAGAAGTCATCAAACAGCCCATTGTCCCAGCAGTTAGCAAGCATGGTCAAAGTTTCCGTTGACAAGAGGGGAACAACCTGACACTACCAGGTACATTTGTTTCCCAGAATCACACAGGTAGGAGCTGCGCAAATATGGCACAGCTTTGTATGTGACTGACACAACAAGAAGGGTCAAAGCTGGGTTATGCTGAGATCACTGAGAACAATTGAGACTCATGCAATCCTTGTTATCTACACCAATGCAGACTGGTTATAAAGAATGAACTAAATTAGAAATGCTGTGAGGGCAGAGAGCTAGATCAAGATAATAAACCTTAGACCATATTTGTTTGCTCACATATTCAGCATCGGAACCCAGCATTATTACCTTACAGCCTACAGCCAGCAGCCCGTTCAGCAGCACAATGCCTGCTACAGTTGCTATGATGACTTTGGGGTGGTCATCTCTGAGTGCAGGCCAGAACGTCATCACCAGTACTGAGCTGGACAGGCAGAGCGCCACCACGATGGAGAGCCACCTCAGCCACTCAACGTGTGGAATCCACAGAACCTGTTATTGAAACAATCTGTGTCAGAGTTATGACATACAGAAATATATTTCCTCAAAAGCTGTCATGGCATCACTGAAAAGTATTCATTTTCTAATTACTACAAGTCTATTATTAACAATACAGCTTCTAAATATTCACCCTTAACCTTCTCATTCCTTCTGCATTCTGTCTAAAACATCTGCAGCTACATTGCCTTACAAAAATATCCACACCCCTTCAAAGCAACAGTTTATGTAAAAGCAAGCAGTAATTTGGGCTTATAGTGGAGAAAGTTTCAGAAAAGAAAAAACCTTTTCAAACCATCAGGAAGGTTTATCTGTATTCAATTGATTTGAGCATGTTGATGTGTTAGAATGGCCAAGTCAGTAAACAGATCACAATCCAAGAAAGAAGCTGTTGCTGAAAATAGAAAAACAATTCTTAAAACTTTGTGTAAATTTACCACCTCAATCCCTTGAGGTTTATTGTTGAAATGTGATATGAAGCTTGAGGAAACCTTAGCAAAGCATTGCATAGACAGTACTATTTTTTTTAATAATATGGTTCACTAAAGTGTTACAAGGCTCAATTTGTTGCAGAACAATGTCAGTATCATAATTAACATATTTATAGGACTTACCACAGCTGGAATGTAAACTGCCAGCGAATATCCATAGACACAGACAATCTCCATAAACGAGTATGACACCAGGTTCAAGATTTTATTGCTCCTCCACAGCAGAAAACCCCAGAGTCCGAGGGGCACAAGCCATGCATAGCTGAAGATGGCTGTGGCAGCTATGCTCACTGGAAAACACATACGGTGCAAGAGGTAAACTGGACGTTTATCAAGAATGTTTAGCGTCATTCGAACTGAACTCACCTTTTCCAAACTCTGCTGTATATTTATAGTTTGAATTGCCAAAGTATCGCAAGAAAGTAGATAGGTTTCCACTGATAGCAATGGCAAACACAAGAGTGGTACAAATCCAGAATGGTCCTACAAACACAAACATATTTATAGCATCATTATTTACAACTTCAATGTTTTATGAATAGTAAAAGAAAATAAATCAGCCTGCCACCACAAATAATCTGTGACAACAACTGTGCAAACTAAGTCAGAACTAACCATAAAGATCTGGGTTTTTACGAAGGTGAACTTGAATGAAATTTTTTCCAGGCCACGGCACCAGTGAGCCAAGGATCCTCTCCTTTACCTAAAGTAAGAGTTAAAAACAAGTCAGATTTCATCCAGGTTTGAGATACATTTGCTCTGAAGCAATTAATCTGATGATATAAACTGAGACAGGGACAAAACAAAATGACTTACATGATGGGTTTCAATGTCAAAGAATTTCTGGTAGTATTCAAATGTCCAGAAAGGAGCATTTTTCTTTTGCCCAGACAGAAGCTTGAATAAAAAAAACAAAAACAAGATAGTTATCATCTAAATATCTGATTTATACTCATTTCAAGAAGCAAGTAATTTTCCATTAACAGGGGCATGGTTTGACCTCTTCTCTGTCCTCATTGATGAGTGGTTCCTCATCACCAACATCTTGAGCAAAACCAACAGCACTTCTTTGCCTCTTGGATTTTAAATCCTCATCCTCAATGCTAATGGTGACTGCGTCTCTGTTAGATTCCAGAAGACTCCCAGCTTCTTCAAATTCTGTTAGAAGGGACAGATGTTAAGCATCTAGATCAACGTGTTTGTTCTTTCAGGAAAGTGTGCACCTACTAAAGCTTGCACATTTTGCAGCTCATCATTCATTCATGAAAATCAATATGCACATTGACATACAAAATGTCATGGCAAAATGATGCTATTACCTGATAAATTGATGTATTGTTGTTTTTGGGTTATAATTATATTTTCACATGTATTCTACAAAATAACAACGTGGTGTGTGGTTGTACTCAGGTAAAGTTAGATTGAATTAATATATCAATGCAGGCCACTCTTTTGTAACTTGTGTAAATAAATATTAGAACCACGTATCCTTCCACTTCAAAGTTAAGCACTATTTTTTGCTGCTCAGTCACACACTCCCTACAGAAATACACTACAGTTTGTGATTGCCTCACAAAATGTGAAAAATTGTGGGTAGCTCTTTAAATCTTTATTTATTTTGACAAAAATTATTATGAATTTAGCTATCAAGTCTATGTAAAAGTAAACACATACGTAGTAATGTGTTATATCTATACGATATTAAAATTTGAAAGACAGAGTTCAGGAGAACGTTCACCTTGAAATTGAAATGGATCATTTTTCGACGCCATTCCCTTTTCAGTATAAATGTTTGTTCTTTGAGAATCTGCTGACAGGCTGGCAAAGAGGCAACAAATTAATCCTAGAAGCTGTGAATGAAAAAAAGAACACGGCTGTTGACGTTTTACATCTGTTGACTCCAGGTTAAAAGCATTTTAAAAACTATAGATACAGAATAACTTAGGAAGCTAGCTTACTTAGGAACCAACTTCAACTGGTAAACTTCAATATATCAGTAAAAAACACAAAAATTAAACTCCTATTACTATTGTAACTGTGAAATACTATAAAGGTGTCGACTTTCTTAAACCCATGCTTACCAAATTCTGTGAAAAAATTCGTAAAATATTATGTCATCGTTACTAGCTAGGCAAACCCGAAGCAGGATATGCCAACGAGGTAAACATGATTCGTTCCTGCTGCAACACGCTTTCAAAATAAGAGTTTAGATATATAAATTTGGCTATATATTTAGCGGACATGGTGAAATAAAAGTTATCATAACTGTAAAATATTTCATTATGAAAGGGTAATGTAAACTCAGGTGTGTTTTTGGCATATCTCCAGATCTACAGAAGAACTGCTATTAGTTGACTCTTACTGTGAAGTTTGAAAGAAATGGCTGGTACGTTGTAGTGTAGGTCACAGAGTCCGCCATATTGTGGGTGGCAAATAGCCTTGGAAAACTATACAAATTTTGTTGGAAGAGTAATTTCCAGAATAAAACTATACAATGTACATCTAATTGACTTATATATATATTATATATTTAATTTACGTCTTAGGACTAATGTTGGTTATCGTTTAGAAAAAGTAAACAACACCTGCAAATGAAAATCAGATGTTTTCATCTCAGTTAAAATTGACCAAATATTAGCTCTGAAAATATCAAACCAACATTTATCTTAGTTAATATGTTTTCGATATTACAACTAAATACTATAGTTCAACCACTTTTTTATTATAGACATGAGATCTTTAAATATTGTTCTCAAGATTTTACTATTTATAATATTTTTTGTTTTATTGCCTTTACTGCTAATGTGACAGGGTGAAACTCTTCCCCTGCATCGGTGATTGTGGGACATTGCCAAGGCCCTTTAAAAAAAGCTGTGGGTAGACAGCTGAGCAAAAATGTTGGGAATGTGATCATAACATAGAAGTATTTGGGGATGATTACGGTAATAAAGCATGGAGTAAAACTGTAATAAGATCTATAATTTTTCCCTGGTTATTTGAACTCTCGATTGTAAATTTGAAGATTAAACAGCCAGTAAATTAATTATCTGCTCCATTTCACTAGTATTCAGTGTGGAATGTCGTAGGATCTCTTAGACAAAGTTAATAATATAAAACAACAACAACAAAAAAGTATTAAATTCACATGGATTCCAGCACAAAAAAGAATTGATAGTAATGGTAAAATGCAAAGGTTGACCAACGATGCAGTCAAGGCAAATGAAATTGAACTTAAATAGAACAGAAATAAAAATAATTATTAAAGATGAATTAAGCAAACTATGGCAGGAGAGAAAGCATCTATACAAAATACAAAAGGAGGTAATTGTAAGAAGGGGTAATGAAGAAGCAAGAGGAGGTATGAATAATAGGTTCAGTAGAAGCCTAAATAGTGGTTTAACTATTATAGGGAAATCAGGGGTGGGTTTCACTGTGGCGACATAGAAGGGGTTAAACATATTTTCATAAAATGTAGAAAGTATGCAAGAGAAAGAAAGGAAATGGAAAGGGCCACAGGAACTGCAATAACTATGGTTACAGAAACTTAAATGACATTTAATAACTTATACAGTATTTGCAGGGCACAAAGGTAGCTGAGAGAATTTATTTATTTTTTATTTACTTATTTTTATTAAGTGAGGATATTTGAAAGCTAGGGTGAGTAAAATTTGTCGAATTAGACCTCAGGCCGGTTGAGGGCGGTAATACACTGAGACCGTAAACTGCCAAATATGGGGTTCCATTTGTGTCAAAAATAAGTAGAAGTCATATGTGTAGATGTTGTTGGTCTATGTTGTTGCTATGTGTCTTTGGTAGATGTCTATGGTCTTAGTGTTTTATGGATATGTCGATGTTGCATGTAGATGTTGCATATGCCTATGTTGCATATGTCTATGTTGTATATGTGTTTGCTGCATATGTAGATGTTGCAAATGTTATGTCTCTAGCTGCGTGGTGGTTATTACTCAATGTCATCTTGTCAATTAATCTCCAGTAAAGCAGTGAACCCCTTGCAGATGTTTTTTTTGTTACTCCCCCCTGTTGTTGGTTCAAAATATCTAAATATTATTAATAAGTGTTGAAGTAGGCCATGTCTGATCAAAGAGTTTATTAGATATTACAAAAGTATTGGTCTTTCAATATTAGTGTTTTCAAAATGCTTAGATTTCTATCTTGTAACACTTATTAATGGCGAAGAGAACAGGCAACATCAACACCGACCAGCGACAAGGACCAACGACATGAACTAACAACATGGACCAATGACATTGACCTATCACAGAAGTTACATCAAGAAACAACTGCGAAGGGTTCACTGCCTTACTGCAGATGAACTGACAAAATGACAGTGAGTAATAACCATAACCACCACACAGAGACATAACATATGCAGCATGTACATATGCAGCAAACACATATGCATCACCTACATATGCAACATAGACATGCAACATCGATATATCCGTAAAGCACTAAGACCATAAACATCAACCAAAGACACATAGCAACAACATCTACACACATGACTTCTGCTTACTTTTGACACAAATGGAACTCCACAATTTTTGACACAAATGGAACCCCAAATAAATATGGCGGCGAAGCGACGTAGAAGCCTCTTATGCATTTGCTCTTCTAATGTGTCTATGCTCTGATAGCAAAGGGATCTGATCATGCCTGTGAAAGCTGCATACTGGTCGTGAGGAATCTAACACACAATACTAATAATGATGACTAGGTGTAGCTGGGAATACCTCGAACACAAAATAGTTCTTTTGTTTATAGTTTAAGCTAAGCTAATGACCCTCTGGGGTGAATTTGTGATCTACTTAAGAGTCTGTATTCAAATCTGTTAAGTTAAGAGTAGTTTTTGCTTGTCTGTAATGGACAGCAGCACCATTTATGTTCGAGAAAGAGGCAGCCTTCGTCGTGTAAGTGACATTATTCTGGCACAACCAAAACCACCACCATCATCATCATCATCATGCAGGAGGACGAATCCGTTTGTGCTGAGAAAGGAGCATTTCATTTTCACCTACAACGAGGAAGGAAGTCTGAGATACACCACTAAATCCCTCTTTGACATCACTCTGCTGTTTGTTGCTGACAACATCCAGCATGTGGACTCTTTGGTTGGCTTCCCAGAGCAAATAGGCGACAGACTTTTTGTAGCAGCAGAAGAGAACCGCGTGTTTTTAAACCCAGATATTTCTCAGAAAGCCTTGAAATTATTCAGTGACGCTTATGGAGATTTGGTGCTGGGCTCACTCTGTCTTAGAAACAGGTTGGGGTACACTGTTATTTCCTCACCTCCATGCCTCTCTGCCTCTTTTTGCCATAGATAGCTGCCATTCACGTCTGCTTTTCTTACTTTGCAGGTTTCCACTCCTGCATGAGCGGATCACCGAGATAAAAGCATTTCATAGTTTAAAGTCTCTGGATTTGTTTGGCTGTAGACTAGGAGATGATCATGAGCTGCTCTGTCACCTCACTTCCACATCACTGGCGAGGTAAGGCTAGGCTCTTTAGGATGCACTAAGCAGAAAATATAGCATTAACTCTGAATCCTGTCTTCCATAGAAGCCTGACTCAGCTGTTTATTGGTGGCAACCATCTGTCAGATGTTGGCCTGCAAAGATTGACCGCGCCTATCCGGATGATGCAGAAAGGACTGGACTCCCTGGAACTCCTAGATGTTTCCTGTCCGTAATTTCAATGGAGTCTGGTGAGCACCGACTGCAAACATAAACTGTATAATATTATATATTCTTTTTCTTTCTTATACAGGCAATCCCCTCTCGGAGATGGCTTTGAGATACCTTACCTGCCTCCCAAAGCTGGTGAAGCTTGATGCATCTGGGACCAACATGAAAGTAAGACGAGTGTATTATGAAAGATTCATACCACATTCTGCCATGTTATTACTGCAAATGGTGTATTTGATTTGGATTTTATGTGACAGACCAACACAAAGTAGAATGTACCTGTAAAGCTCAAGGAAATGGATACCTAGTTTTACATTTATTTCACAAATTTAGTTGGACAACTGGCCTACTTTCTCTTAAAGCACCTTTCACTACTATTATAAATTCAA
Organism: Brachyrhaphis roseni; assembly: GCA_903066815.1. Lineage (NCBI taxonomy): Eukaryota > Metazoa > Chordata > Actinopteri > Cyprinodontiformes > Poeciliidae > Brachyrhaphis > Brachyrhaphis roseni. The sequence continues at coordinate 31,732 of CAEFZY010063508.1, read as the reverse complement.
TTAATTCCTTGAAATATAACTTTTTTTAATTATCATGAAGCTGAAAATGTCAAAACCAGGGATTAGGGTACATAATATAGACAATACATCTGGCTTAACAGGCACTATTTGTGGTGTATTATTCTTATCTGGGTTTTTTTTGTTTTGGGCCTGGGAATAATTTATTATTTATATATGAGCTTGGCACAGGATTGAAGACAACCGTGTGGAACTTATTGGGGCTAATTTATTCGGAGAAACCACTGAACACCTTCGATCACTCGGGGTGTAAAACAGAAGGATGGGCAGAACAGGTAATCAATTTTAGGCAATACCAGGAGTGTAGATAATTTGTTTCAATAAACAGAATCATTTATCCACATTCGTCTTCTTTCCAGGTTGTAAATCAGTGGGAAACAAGTGGCTGCCAGATGCCTAAACCGAAGAAAATAGAAGAGTCAAGGGCCTCAGCACTTCGCTTCTGTAAGTCCGTTACATTTTTCATTTTAATTTGTTAATCAATTTGCAAATTAAGTGCTGAGGTGTTTTTTTTTTTCTGTAGTTGGCAGACAGAAGTTTGTCAGAGAGGTACTGAATGCAGCACCACTGGTCAGTGAGAATGACAAGCAGACCAATATGGAGAAATTACACTTCTACAAACCAACAGGAAGCAATCATCTATGTGGGAAAATGGATCCATCCACAGCAAAATGTCTCCAAGTTAGGAATCCCACCTGTAATGTTAGAAAGACGAAGCAAGAGTCAAGCAAGTGTGACGGTTCTCATCAAAGCCCTCCGACTAAGACAAAACGCTCATCCTCATTAGTTCTCACAGCAGAGGATACAGAGTTGTTAAACAGCTATTGAATAATGGAATCCGGACAGCATTCTAAAATAATAATCAGACAGGGGAGCGGCAGTCAACATGCTGCATTCACATAAACTATTAGCGGTTCACGTATACTTAGCAAAGAAATTGTTCTGGCTCTCTCTCTTTTTTTTTTAAGGTGAATAAAATTTTGTATTTTGCCACAGTGCCTTTTTTTCTTTCTGCAGCTTTTAATTTACTACACAGTGAACTTTAATAATCATAAAACTGAGTGTATCAAGTTATAAGCAAGTTTTCTGTAACTCACACAGTGACAAAACTCATACATATAGAATTCCTTGACATTTTCTATACAGACGATGGACATCGTCTATTATAACATGATCAAAACTTTTGTAGGATTAATGTTTTACCCCCAGTATTCTTATACATATTTTATGCCAGACCTACATTTCCTGAACACTCAGTCCATGTTTTTGGCCAATTTGTAAAGTACAAATTCAAACATTCCCCACCAATTCACCAGTTCTGCTTTTAACTGTCTGCTGCAGAGTCAAGTCAATATTGGCATGCTTTCTCTTCCCTAATTTACCAAAGGGTTAAACAAGAGATCATGATTCCAATTCAACAATTTCACAGTTGTATATTTTATTTGTATTTATTACCAAGGAAACAAACAGAGCAGGAAAGACTTAACTGCATGTACCGTTTCATTTAATTAGGAGCACAGACTTTTACTGTAAAATGGATCAGGATATTGCAGCAATACAAACATTAAAGGGGGAGTCGGCAGTATCCACACAATCTGTTTTACCAAGCATTGTGGATTCGGGTAAAAACTTGCATCACTTCAAGTCAGTTCATTACATTCAATAAAAACACAGAACTAATGCACACTTGCAGGAAAAAAACCTAAAACATTTTATTCCTTTTTTTACCCTCATTATACTTTGACACAATTATCCCAATATACAGAAAAAAGTTTGTTACCCAAATGTCAGGTTTAAATAAAGCAGGGACAAACCAGTTAAAAGTAAATGATCTGAAAGTTCTGCTGAGACCACAACCAGCTTAGGCCTTAAATTGGACATTAAAGAAAAAAAAAATCAACAGAACACCAATGGTCAATAGGAAAGCTTCCTTTAGGAGTGCAGACTTGTTTTCTAGATGTTGGACTGTCCCAGGTTCACCTTGGAAGGAAGTGGCCCCGCCTCTTCCTCTGGCCCTTTGGAGGTGATGATAATCAGAGAGGATGCTGGGTAAGGAGTCAGTTTCTGCTCTTTGATGTAGTCCTTGTCCCCATAGATGCTCAGTTTCTACAGAAAGAGGAAAATAAAACAGAGTCTTTATGTATTCAGTTTGCATGTTAAGCTAGTCAGAACGGCTGCAGGTTTTACAAAGACATCTTGACGTGTAGCCATACTCCTTAAACCTATTTCACATTTTGTCATGTAGACTGATGTTTATTACTTTAAAAGGACAAAATGTGAACTGCTTAAGGGGTATAAATACATTTGCAAGGCAACATGTGCATGGTTTTAAGTAATGTCACAAAAACATTTAAGTAGTAAATATAAGCCAATAGTTTATAATTTACAGTAGCATCTGAATATTGAATTGCTCTTGAATAATGTAGGTTTTACTTCATGTTCATCTTCAAATGTTTCCAGAAGATATGTTTTTTGTAAAAACAGTTTGATGTTCCAGAAAACCTTCAGGTTTCTGAACCTTTTAAAAAGAAAATGTCCACAACAAGCAACAGGTCTCAAGGTTAAATAAACAACCTAGAAACCACGACAAAGAAAATAACCCAGGGCTCACCTCAGCAGGTACATATTGATCCACAGCAGTTGCCACAGTAGCACAGCAAATCCAGATCAGGACCAACACAGACAGAATTAAAGTAGTTGTTAGGATCCACCCAGGCAGCCAGGGGTTCCTGTGGAGAAAATCACAGTTGGTCTGTGTAGCTCCGCAGCATGCGGAACCATGGTGTTACTAAAGTTGCTTAGGCAACAGAAACGTGCAAACCTTGACAGGCAGCTGAAAAGATTGTAGCCGTCATCATAGCTGCGTTCACCACTCAGCTCTCTGTCTCTTTCTTGGATTAAAGTCCGATGGTATTCTTTGTAAATAGGACTGCTCAGCTGGGGGACTTTGATAATAATAATAATGAAAAAGACAATTACAAAAATAAGGGATGCACCTTTATGTTTCATATTTACAGTTCCTTTTAGATCATGGTTGCTTTCCAGGCAGATTCTCAAGTTTAAAAATAATCCAGATATTTTACATGAAATTGAGGTCAAGGACAGTAGAACGAGATTTTAAGATACTCTGTGTTAGCTTGCTAAATATTGTCATGTTGTATCAAAAGTTTAATAATAAGAATCTGATCCAAGATGTAGCCATTTGATTAAATGAGGCTGGTTGAGAAACCTGAGAATGCTGCATCAGCTGTTTAAAGCTGTAGCATCATGATTGGGTGGGGGCAGTGTTATGGGTTCCAGAGATAAATATTAAAGGACCTAAAATTTGTAATAACTTTTTGTACTATGTACAAAAAAGTACGTTTTCTACTTATTTTGCAATAAGTAGAAAACGTACAAAAAAACCCCCCCACACTCTTGTAGTGTTGACTATAAGTTTATCACTGCATATTAGAAACTTTTTTTTAACCATTTGTTGATTGTCTTGGTAGAAAAAAATCTTTAAATGGCAAAGAGCAGTAATTCTACCCATACTGTTAGCTGAATTTTAGACACAGTTTGGTGTTCTTAGAAGAAAGAAAAAAATTATCACAAAACTGGTGTTGGAATGGGAAAAGCATGCTAAATGTTACGCTCAGGGTGGCCCAGAATTCAACTAAATTACGTATGCTTCAGTACCAGGTCTGTGTCAGGATAACAAACATTTAACAAGATCCAAAACTGGACACAAAATGTTTGACATTCATGTGGATGGTGTTTGAGCTGAGCTACATGTCACAACGTTTTTACATTTGTTCTAAACTGAAGCCGACATAAGCAAGTTAAAAGTACTCACCCGTGGATAAATGTGCAAAAAAGAATAATATTTGATGTGCTTACAGCTCTTTTGAGGCTCCTCCTTTGAATCTTTGTCCAGTTCAATTTGGGAGAAAATCCTAATCTGTGGTTCAGACTGGGAAGCAGAGGAGATAACTGGATTTTTGAAATCTGTTGTATAGAATGGCCTACAACTGTCAGGTCTATTAGAACTAATCAGAGCAATACCTGGAAAATAACAACTTTTCCATCATCAGCTTGAAGGTAGAACGTCCAGGTGGAAGTGATGAAGCTGTGGGCTTGACTCATTACGTCATCCCAAAATCCTCTGACCAAAGTCAGGGGATACAGAAGATGAATCCTAGGCATCATGGCTTCCAACTGTTTAGAAAACAACAGAGACACTGAGCATGCCATTATTTCTTGAGAGAAATTCTGCATTGATTCAACTACCGGTATACCTGATCCTGACGCTGCTCAGCAAATGGAAGCTGATTGTGACAGCCCATGTTGCACGCATACTGCTCATCAGGCTGGGTGTAGGCTTCCCGACAGGCTGCACGAGTTTGGAGTAACAGACAGCAAGACAGGTTTAGAAGAATGCAACAAAATGTATCAAGAGAAAGGTTTTATTGTTTAATTGTTAAGCAAGGTGCCTGCTCATATTTCATGTCAAATGTCTAAAACTTTTCTGAATTTTGAAGTACATTTTTTGTCATCAATATGGTGAATCACCAAAAGCGTCAATATTTTATATTACAACCACAAACTTCAATGTATTTGATATTTTATATGATGGGAGATCACACACAAGTAGTACATCATGGTGAAGTGGAAATTTTTATTTTTAAATAGAAATTCTTAAATTAAAAACATATTATGTTTTATGAAAACGATGTATCCATTTAATTTCACTTCACACTTATGCACTTCTTTATGTAGGTCTAAAATACCAATAAAACACATTAAAGTTTATATTTTCAACGTGAAAACAAAGGGGGTGGGCGTACTGAGTATGTACAGTCAATTACGTTTACACAATGACAGCAGGTGCACATTATTTTTTCTAAACTTATTTAGACCAGAAAACTACTCAAATGAGACTCGATCAGGTGGAGCTTTCAATACATTTGGTGCTGACCAGTCTCATTAGACGGGCCTGAACCTTATGGATGGATGATGAAAGTGTACATATACTTACTTGATTCACATTCAGTTCTGGTCTGATTTAAGTCGTCGCTGTCACGGACAAAATGACAAATGGAGAACAGACGACAGCCTCGCTGGCAGGCGTACAGTTCCTCCTCCTGAAAACACAAAAACAAACCGAAAGGACCAGTTGAATACCTTTGCGAAAAATGACGCACTTTTCGACGATTTATATACAACAATGCATCAAACAATATAACTGAACCTAAATAAATAAACCTAAATGATCTTCTCTAGCTAAATTGCATAACATTAGCGCAAGCTAGCTGACAGAAGCAAGATAAAAGCACTCACCCGTGGATAAGTGTGCAAACTGTATGTCATTCCGCAGGACTTGTGGCAGGACGCCGTGCTTCCCAAAACGCTGTCAAACACGTCTGAAGACGCCAATGTGCAAGCAAGTAGGACATTAAGTCCCAAAATACCACCAACGACAGAAAAGGTTCCCATTTTGCCTGTGCAAAGCCAAACAAACAACTCCACTCCTCTTCCCCGTCCACCCTAAGCGGAACTGTAAATCTCGCGAGATTTTTTAGCTTTAAAGTTGCGTTTAAGGACTCCTAAATAAGTGTTCATATTTTTAACATCGGTAATTTATACCCAATTTATACCTAGAGATGTAATGTGAACTGTATTTTATTGTTATTTTATGTAGTTTTATTTTCTGTTACGTTTTATTTCATACATATTTGACATTTTTTTTCAAAAAGAAATTTTTCCTATTTCCATTTTTTTAAGTCGCATCTTTTTTAACATTCAAACTAACCTGGATATTGTATGAGGTAAAGAAAACATATATATCAGTGCATCTACAAATGTTATTTTTTATTTAGTTATTTTTACTTGACAGTCATTTCTTCATTTTATACTAGTTAATTATTTTAACCAAGAGCCATTTTTTCCTCAAGTACCAGAAGGCAACATAATTTCTGCTACAAACAGGCTTCCATCGGTATTCCAATTTCATTATTGACACAATTTTCCCACTCGTAAACATGTTTGGAGAGTGCAGACAAATGGCATGATCAAATTTATAAAATCTCTCTTTAATATTAATTGCAAATTATTTAACGTTGACTATAGTTTTTATCTAGCTAACTGTATCCGTTAGCAGTGGTTAGCTTACTTCAGCTAACGCTAACAAGCTGTAGCTGAAGAAATATACTTTTATTTGAAGATGGACAAGTTTGTCGTTCGGCTTCCCAAGGGAGAAACACCCAAACAACCGAAGAGCGACGAGAGAGTTTACAAGCAAGCTACAATTGAGTCTCTACGGGTAAGATAATAATCATTGTGTGAATAAAAACAATATACGTTTCCACATTTAAAACCGATGATATGCCATTCATAATGTTTCTTCAAGAGGGTAGTTGTGATTGAGGACATCCTACGTTACAAGTCGACTCTAGAACTGCCAGATCAGAGCAAGGAGAACTTGATGAACGCCCTGACTGAGCTGAGCAAGAAGATCCCATCCAAAGAAGTGCTCAGGTCCACTAAAATAGGTACATACAGGAGAAACCTTTAAATCATCATTTTCTGCTTTTTGCTGATTTGATATACCACACAGGACAGGTTTGTTATGAAATGGTCAAAATAAAAACAAGATAATTAATCTTGGCCCTAAAACACTGGCCATTTTCTATTAGGATATTACAAATATAGCCCAAAGTTATGCAGTCAGAGTTGACCTAAAACAATAACATAATAAGTGATCCATCTAATGTTTCTGGCCAAATCTGGCAGCCTAAGCAGAAAAGGCCAGACTTCCCTCTCCCCAAGGTGTCCCCAGTCCAGGTGAGAAACGTATAATCCCTTCAGCGACTCATGGGTCCTTCTTTGAGGATCCTGGGAAACATGCAAACTCATTGCAGAAAGACCCCAGAAAGAGATTTGAACACTCTTGCTGCAAGTTGACAGTGCTGCTAACTGCTTTGACCCTCCTTCAGTGGTGCCATTTGCTAACTGATTAAACCATTTTGATTATGCTTGAAAGAAACAATAACGGAAAAAGAATGTGGTGTGGTAATTCATGTGAAAAACTTTGATTAATTGCCAATTATTTTTTGTGTTTATTCAAAAAATATGTCATTTTATTTTATTGAGCTTGTCTGATATTTAAAGTTGTTTAAGGATATGAAACATTTAAGTAAGATGAAAAAAGTAAAAGCAGAAGATGTCTGTAGAGGTTACAATACGTTTGTTCTGCACTTTTAGCAGATTTACCATACGTCTTCATTTTGGAGAAAGTTCAAAACTTTGTCTGCTTAAATATTACTTACTGTTTATTGGTGAAAGTCCGGTTTGTCACAAGCTTATTGCTTACAAACTTGAGGCTAAATAAATCCTTCTGGGTTTTTTTTCCTAGGTCACACTGTCAACAAAGTACGGAAGCATCCAGACCCTGAGGTGAGTTCTCTGGCAGCAAAAGTTTACACTGACTGGAGGACTTTCATTGAGGAGAATTCAAATAAGCCGTCTATTGAAGTGCGCTCCGACAAACAATCTGAAGGACTCAGGAGCAATGCTAGGAGACTGCTCTCTGAAGCACTGGAGGTCAAGGTGAGAAACAGGACAAAGAACTTTAATGGCATTTCACACGTTTACCATCTTTTTGGGTATCTGCATGGCTTAGGGTGCATAGCATAGTAATCATAAACCCACAAAAACAAATTCTGCTTTAAAACAAGACTACACATTTTTAAATAGTCTTCTTCAGGACTCAGAATCCATAAAGAAATTTGATTTTTATCACTAAACTGCACAAAGTATGTGCACTTTATTAAATAATTGTGAATTTATTGATATTTATTTATGCTTTCATGGAATAAATGGTGGAGTAAAACATGCAAATTACAATTTTGGCAATACAGACAGCTTTATTGTCTGAATAATCCAAATTATTCAGACATAATAATTTGTATTTATCATGATCATTAAGTGATAAATACAGATAAGAATAAGAAATCTTTCACAATAACAATAAAAAATAGGATAGATTATAATCCTTAGAGGTTTCTTGTTTATTTGATTACAGTTAATCTCTTCTTGGAATTTAGTAGGAACTAGTGAGACTCACCAAATTCTGTACTTTAGTTGAAATTGTAATGAAATTGAGCTATTTGTTAAAATCAGGTTTGTTGGTTTCATATTCTGTGATCGTCTTTTTTTTACTTGCTGGTTTATTTCCTAACACTTTGGTTATTTTGTATTTCATTCCTACAGATTGTTGAACTAAATTAATTGAAAAGTATTTTTGTCTGTTGGTCTATATGTGACACAGGAGGACTCTGGTCTGATAGACAACATAGAGAGAGAAGTTTTTCACCAGAGCTCCCGGTTAGTCAGCAGCTCATACAGACGGACCATCAGGGCGCTGGTGTTCGCCTTCAAACACAACCCTGACGTCAGGAGTGAAGTAAAGGACAGCAAAATATCAGTCAGCCAGCTGGTTTCTAAATACAAAAAATAAGTGAATACAAGTTGGACTGTGACTCGGACCTCTTATGGAAGAAATTTTAATACCTGTGAATTTTTAAAAATGTATTTTTAGTCTTTAATCGTGTTCTCTGTTGGCTGAGAAAATGCAAATATTTATTTATTTTTTAATTATTTTTGTATTTTGAGGCACATCAGTAAATGTACGCTGTTTTATGAGTAATTGCTCTAATTTTAATATGAAAAGCATACCTCCACTTACACAATACTGTACCATATGTAATCAATTTTGTTTTAAAAGTGAATGAAAGAAATGTCAATTAAATACAAAATTCAGTGATGAAATTTGGGTTGTAAATATACGTTTCATAATTTTGATTTTTTATTTATTTATTTTTTGTGTTGCCTTTGAGGTTTTTGCAGTAAAGGTTTATTCACCAGTTATTTAGCACAGGGGTGCCCAAATGTAGTCCTTGACGTCTGTCCTGCAACTTTTAGATACATCCCTTCTCAAACACACCTGAATTAAATGATTGGCTCATTAAGGGGCATATGCAGAGCAGAATAACCAAATATGAGGGATTTCAGTCATCTGAGTCAGGTATGAGAAAGAATGCATCTTAAAGTTGCAGGGTAGTAGCTCTTGACTTGGTCATGCTGCAACACTACTTCTGAAAGATAAATTGTATCTAACACTAGTGACCCTTTATATGAGTTCAATAAGTTTCCCAAAGACACTTTATCATAAGTGAAGAAGAACAGATCAAACTTCTTTGTGGATTCACCTCTTGCCAGTTCAACTTTGTCTGAAAATTAAAAATCTTAAAAACAACCAAAAAAACCCCCACTGTGGCTCAGACACACACACACACACACACACACACACACACACACACCCCCACACACACACACACAGCCCTGTTAAAATAAGGTGTAAAAATAGGACTGTAATAAATAATTACAGAATATATCATTTTCTAACATGATATATTCTGTGCCATTCAGTTGGAAAAACAAATTTATCAGAGGGGACAACACACACACACAAAAAATCTGGTTGCATAAATGCCCTTTAACCAGTATTTTTTGCTAAGCCACCTTTTGATTTAGTTTCATCTTGAGTTCAGCTGGTTTCCTTAGTATGAAAGTTTATAATCTCCTCAAACCTTGTGGAAGAATGTATCAAGCTAAACAAAATTTGAACCTGAACTTTTAGAAAAGCCTGACTGGGCAAAATCTCTGTGATTCACTGTACCAGAATAGTTAAAAGTAGTTAGTAAAATGTCTTCTCAGAGTTTTTTGGTTATTATTACAATGTCTTACACATGTCACTTGAAGAAAATGCAAAAAAGACCATGTTTTATATTGTATTTAATAGCAAAACATTTTCATAAAACCTTACAAGAACAAAAATAAACAAAAAACATCATATTTTCATCCCCCCCAAGTACTCCTACAAAATCATCTGTTTTTCAATGTAAGTCAGAAAGTAGCTAGAAAAATTGTCTTAAGAGTTATCACACTGCTAATAAACGATACACATAGTTCAACAACCACATTTCATAAATTAACTAGTTAGCTTCTAGAAAGCCACATTAAATATTTGGTTGCCAAAGCACTTAAGTAGCATCCCCAGCACAACTTGAGTCACCTTCATTGATGCAAGATGGATAGAAAACCTTACATAGCTGGCAGTTCCTTTATGTAAATTTGAAAAATTTATGTACAAAACAATCAAAAGTACAAAATGTTTGTAAATTAATCTGCACTGAGTTTGAAGTTAAAATTTTTGTTAGTAGAACTTGGTTTATTATGACACATTCAGAAAAGTTTACTGGTGCACATTACCTGCAATGCGTGCTTTGCAGGTAACATACAATAGTATGCTACATACTATTGTATGCATACTAGTATGCAGTATGTTACTGCATACTGGACCTGCAGTAACATACTGCAGGTCCAGTATGTTACCTGCAAAGCATTGCAGGTAACAATGCAGTATCAACATCATAAAATTGTTTTCTTTTCAATTTTGTATGTTTTTTTTGTATAAAAATTAATTGAGACTAAGAACTAGTTGATGATCTCTGTGTAACTCACTAAAGAAGCACCAACCAAACAATTGCTATCACCATGAGGATGACAGCCAGAACACAGATGCTGATGAAGACTATATCACTCAAGTCATGAGGTTCTGCCTCTGGTTCTGCCACATATCCGCTGTTGTCGCTTTCCGCCTGCTGGGCCTGCTCCTCCAGCCGTCGCTCCTCCGCAGAAATGATTGAGACAGATGCGACCTTCCTTAAGGCATCACACTGCACCTTGTATTCCTGCATGTTCTGCTGCTTTCCATCAGAGAAATCAATGTAGAGCTTGTTCACCAGCATGGTGATGTTGCGGTGTTTCTGTGAAGGATTATTAGTCACAAAATGGGTACAAAATAAGTTTAGTCACATTTTATCAGCTGTATGTTCTATAAATCATGGCACTGGTTTAAAAGGCATTAAATCCTTGGACATGATAAAACCTTCATGTTATTCTGTGTATACATGACCTTTGTGAAACATTTTGGTAATTTATTTATAAAATATAGTTTCATAGGGGAAGAGTTACTTGTACTCTACCAACCATAGAATAAACATTATAATGGCAACATCTTTAAGAAGTAATCCCTGTGCTGTCCACTTGCTTAGAGATGCCTGGTGGGAATGTGGAGAGCAGGGTTTGCGGGGCAGGGCAATGCCAGGGACCGACTTGTTGGGTCGGGCTTGAAACCCATTAATAACTGCTTGCAGTTGTTATTTTTTAAAGTCTGCTTTTAAATCCACAACACCAAGACTAAAATATTTAACCATTTTTTTAATATTCCACTTCCTTTTTCACAGACCTTTGTAAAAGTAAATTATTTTTAAACAAGAAATAATTTCATGGTGTAATAGAGTATGGGAGCCAGTTACCTGACTGGCTGTACCACAGTTGACAAACTGGGCCAGTATTTTATATGAGGTGGTTGTTAGCTGAGCTGTGCATGTTGGGTTTCCAAGGTAGATGCTCTCGCGGTCCAGCTGAGGTAACGACCGTTGAGGGATCAGGATGGTAAACTCTGATCTGGTGCAGCTAACGTTCACAGGCACAACTGAGGAAAACACATTCAAACATTTCGTGAGCAGAATAGGAATGACATGGAGGAGAACCATTTGCTGGGATGAATGTTTAGAATTTAAAGAGCAAATTTAGTTGGGTTTAATACTGCAAACAGTGTACTCAGTGGGGAGTACATATCTTTAACCTGCAGTCCCCACAGAATACACTCAATTAATAGTCCCATTAGCTCCTGATAAAAGACAAACACAAACACATTTACCTCCTAGATAAGAAGCGGTGAACCCTCTGTGAGCTTCATTTCTGTCTGCGCTGAGGACAACCAGCAACTTGTTCCCCTTGGAAACGAGGGAAGAAGGCTGCTCCCGGCCGCACCAGCGTCCCATCAGCGTGTCCGCCTGGCTGTCCCCGTCATACACTGACACTGAGTCGTAGTCGCACTTGTCTGACAGACTGTTGCGGCCTTCCAGATCCATGACAGGAAAGAAGAGCTTGATGCGGTACCCGGCTTGCAGGGTGATGCTCCAGTGGCAGTTGATGTTGTTCGGGTAGATGTCGGGGAAATGTGGGCTGCTGAAGTTGCCGCTCACAGCAGATAGAACTTGTTGGCATTCACCTATTTTAAGTAAATTACATTAGTTAGCCATCTTCATTAAGGTTTCTGTTCTGTGTTTACTTTATTACTTCCTTTCAAGGATGCTATTTAAAGCAGTCTTAAAATTAAAAGCTAAAGTTTATAGCAGGTAATTGAAGTTTATGAGGACTCCCTTTAAATTTATAGGTTTCCAGTTTTGGGAACCTGACTCATTTGTTTACTTGCATTGCACAAACTTAATGAGTAGGTTATGCATTCTAATGTTTAACTCGTCCATATGAAATCCAGCAGCAAGTAGTTAAAGCTCAAGGGGTAAAAACTGGAGATTGATGTGAGGTTATATCTGCATCACAGCGCAACCATAATCTTTCATATAATTTAGCTATCTAAGGAGCACTGTACAGATGTGGGAAATGGTGCTTTGGTCCAGTGAGACAAAAAATAATATTTGGGTCTATGTGCAAAACTCCATGTATGGCATAAATCACTGAATAAATGCTTAGAACAGATAAATGTGTGGATGTGCCAAAGCTTTCTCCAGCTGAACAGAAACAAAACTGAAGTTATTATTTTTGGACCTAAAGAAGAACGATCTAGAGTCAATGCACAGCTTCAGTTTTTACAACTAAAAACTAGCGATCAGGGCCGAAACCTGGGAGTAGTGATGAACTTTGACCTGAACCTCCAGAACCACATAGAGACAGTCACAAAGTCAGCCTTCTATCACCTGAAAAACATCTCCAGGATTAGAGGATTAATGTCTCAGCAAGATCTAGAGAAATTCATCCATGATTTTATTGTTAGCCACATTGATTATTGCAACAGCGTCTTCACAGGTCTGCCCAACAAATCAGTCAAACAGCTGCAGCTGATCCAGAACGCTGCTGCTCGCGTTCTTACTAAAACCAGGAAGATAGAGCACATAACACCAGTTTTAAAGTCCCTACACTGGCTCCCTGTAGCTCAAAGAGTAGACTTTGAAATACTGTTGTTAGTTTACAAATCACTGGATGGCTTAGCACCACAATACATTAAAGTTCTGCTGCTGTTGTATCAACCTTCCAGACCGCTCAGGTCTTCTGGTTCTGGTCTGCTCTGCATCCCCAGAACCAGAACCTAATGAGGAGAAGCAGCATTCTATGCACCACAAATTTGGAACAAACTTCCAGAAAACTGTAAAATAGCTGAAACACTGAATTCCTTCAAATCTCAACTAAAAACCCACCTGTTTAGAATTGTATTTGAAACGTAATCAATTACAAATTTAATGATGGCACTTGACTTAATGTAGTTTTTGATTGTTGATTCTATGTTGCATGACTTTGTGTTTTTGTTGGTTATGATGTAAAGCACTTTGAAATGCCTTGCTGCTGAAATGTGCTATACAAATAATATTTGATTTGATTGATTGATTGATAAAACCAGGAGACGCCATTCCCACAGTGGAAGGTGTTGGTGGCAGTATCATGCTGCTGGGGGTATAATGTTCTTACCTGAGTAATAGTAAGCCTTGAAGCCTCGCCCACCAATATTGAAATCTGATTTGAAGACTACCAGGAGTTGGTTAGCAGTAGTGACTGTGTTGGGGGGTTTATCTGTCCCACAGTATTTGCCGAGATGGCGGTGGGTGACTGTTGGCCCATCGAACAGGGCAACAAAGTCAAAGTTACATCCCTCGTTGTTCTCCAGCTGGAAGTCCAGGAAGACCAAGGTGACAACACTTGTATTTGACACGTGTATTGTCCAGGAGCAGTCTGCATTGTTGCTGTACTCCTGAGGGTAGCCTGGGCTGGAAATGACACCTGATAGTCCAGTCAACACTCCACCACACATGTCTAGTGAGGATAGGAGGCAAAAATGGAAAATAACTGTTATATTGTAAGAAAAATGCCTTTTAAGAGGAGAAACTTGAAGAATATTGAGCTAATGAAAACAAACATAATTTTTGTATTATATAATAATAATTTGTTAAACAAAGAGCTATAATAAAAAAAGTTGGTAAAAGAATGTAAGCAAGCCACAAATATATGTTCCAAGGCATAAAATCCTTGGCTGTGTTTCTGTTTACCAAAACTGAATATTGGGTAAGCAGAAACCATCACTCAATGTGGATGATGTCATCAAACATCTCCCTTATTTATGTACGTAAACAAGCAAGAATTTGGGAAATTTATACGACAGTGACCCAAAGCCCACAGCCAAGCTCACAATCAGGAGCCGTTGGCAAATATCTCTGAGCAGCCTAGTCAGAGGCTGATCTAATTGAACGTCTCTGTAAAGACCAAGACCTTTTTACCCAGTCTTCACATTAAGTCTGCCTGAGCCAGAGAGCATCTCCAGAGAAAAACAGCAGAAAATACCCCAAACAAGAGGCCAAGATTGTAGAGGCGTACAAAAGATTCGAGGTAGTGATTGCTGCTGAAGGTGCTCAGACAAGTATGGAGTAAAGGCTGTGAATGCTTACATAGTACACAATATTTGCCGTTTTCTTTTTTAATTTTCAATAACATTGCACCAATTTAAACTTTTTCCTCTGTTATAATGCACTGCTTTTTGAATTTTGAGGAAAAAAATATTTTGATCCATTTATGATGAAGGGCATAAAACTAAAATGCTGAAAAACTAAGGCACGATGAATACTTTCTGGAAATGCAAAGTAATTCTAATTGTTATTTTTTATTCAGCATTTCTCTTTATCTTCTCAGATTTTACTTGCGTGGAGGTAAAATTTCCCTTGTTTATAGTTAAAACCGTTACTTCTCTACACTCTCACACTGATCAAACATTGTAACAAAAAAAATTGGTTACTTGTTGAAATGTGAAGCATATCTTTTAAAATGCTGTTGTAATCTGAGTAGATTGTTCAACATGGAATAAAAAAAAAAGAAAAAAGATTTCTGAACACAAAAGCAGCATTCGCAGTAAAGATGAGACATTTTTTGGAGGTTTTTTCAGTTGAAATGTGAAATGTCAAAGTATCTGAGCAATGTCTCTTGCCAAACAGAAGAAGATGTTTGGGAAGGGAGGGTAAAGTTATTCAAAGGTTTCTCTGGATAATTACTTTAACTAAATTTCGTAAAGATACTTTAGGTTTTTCATCTTTTGTGGGAATGCACACGTTTTTTCTATCTGTTGAACTGGTATTTAAATTATTTATTCTGGATCTGGTTTTAAAAATAAGAAAGCTTTTTTTGATAGGCTTTAACTGTGAGGAAGAGTCGTCATTGCTTGAAAGAGATGGAAACCAGCTTTGTACACAATGTCCACTGTACCGTCATCATTGTCATAGCAAAATCTCCCTGCCTTTGTCATGAACTTTGGATCTAGGATGAATTTTAAAAGAAACAGGAACTAACAATATTTTGCTTGAGAACAAATTTGAACTTGAGCAGCATTTAACCAAAGTTGTCAGAATTAATAGTTAAATTAGAGGGTTACGTTGTTGGAGGCATAAGGGCATGTACTTTGAGACAAATAGCGAGTGCCAATTGGTCAATTGCTGTCAAAACCCCTAGAATGATTGACAGGTGGCATATTTGGTGTTTGAACTATTAAAATATGCAGCTACAAGCATTATAAGAGGGGTCTTAAATATTCACGGATTTAATATATTTGCTGGCGATTGTGGTTCCTAACATATGTGAATACTGTGAGTCTATTGTACTCCACTCGCATTTGTTATAATGACTGACTAGCTTTTTCTGTATTCCCACTGATAGTTTGATGATTTATTCTTGGTGATGATTCTTTATTATCCTTGTAAAACATACAATAAATGCTTTTGGCAGAATAGGATCATTGCCCTGTTGGAGGTTAATTGCTATCACTCTTATCTTTGGCTCCCTCCAAAGATTTTCTAGCAAATAAAGTTGGGACATTGCCCGAGCCACACAAAAAGGTTAAAATTACCCCTTGGGAGGAAAAGCAAGTTGACAAAATTAAAAGATTACTTTAAACCTAAATCTGCCAGGTCTGTATAATTTTGGGCTCAGCTATACCACCCTGCCTTTGAGGTAGTTTGAGGTGAATTTCTTTGACAATAGTCTACAAAGGGCATTATTTTACACACATTAAGAGTAAAAATGTTTAAACTCAATAGAAAACTTTAAAAACAGTCTAAGATTGTTGTATGGCCTTGTAAACATGCATACAAGGCCAGGATGTTTCGGTACAATGCATGAGTTACAAATTCAGCAGAAGTTTTGCAGAGTTTAGCCTCAATATATTTGTCATTTTACATTAAATCTAACAGTTACCTTTTCTGTAGCCAACACTGAAGCCCCTGTGGGCCACATGGCGGTCTGAATGAAAAATAATAGACATGACATTCCAAGAAGAGGTGAACTGAGGTGGGGAAATGTCACCACAAAATATCCCAAGGAGGTTCCCCTCGTCCTCAGATATGCCATTGTATATTTTGATATAGTCGTAAGCACAGCTGGTGTGGTACTCCAGCTCAAAGTGGTAAAAGGTGAGGAGGACTGAGGAGCCTTCAGCCACTACAATCAGCCAGGAGCAGTCAATGTTGTAGGGATACAGGCCTGGGAAGTTTGGACTGGAAATGTTACCTGACGGAGCAGAGAGGATGCCTCCACATTTGACACCTAGAAATTACAAAAGCAATGTTTTATTTTAGCTCAGAGGAAAAGATATGAAAAGGCTTGCTGCTTATCCCTGACTGATATCACTGTTTTCTTGCCAGCTGATACAATCCATGAAATTGTATTACACTCTGACTTTGAACAATGGAGGCCCAGGTTTATCTGTATATATAGCCTCTACAAAATAAAACACTCCTATTAAGTCTAAATAGTATTCCATCAAGATAAAAAATGACAACTCACCTTTTTTAGTATAAGCCCTGTCAACCAACAGTAGTAAATGAATCAGTATAGCCACCCCGAGACTCATATTGTTATTGTGGATTCGGCTTTTCTGAAACCTCGACTGCTTTTCCAGCCGAGACACACTACTGTAATGTCGCAGTGCACCGCCTTGAGGTAATAAGACTTTGAAAAATTTATCCATTGCCTGAATGGGGGAACCTGATGCCTATCCACCTACAGGCTGCGCTTTGGCCTCTTTGCTAAATTTTAATGACTGATATCCAGTGAGCTCTAGATGCTTGTCAGGACACTGTTTGCAGAGAGGTTATGCATTTTTAATGATGGCAGAGTGCACACAAACACTGTTGGACAACCAACTGGGAGGGGCCTTGATACAGACAGAGAAAATGCATTTTATAATAACAAATACTTCTGTCAGAGTTACGTGAAAAATAAAAAAGATTGTGTGAACTGGGCTAAGATGTTCTTAAAGTGATGGTATTATGTATTTTCCAGACATTTTATAGCACAATCAAGTATGTTACCTGAAGTTGCTTTAAAAATGTCAAACAGCTTTAAAAAATGACCTCATTGGATGGCCTGAAAACGGGCTTCTGTCTCTTTAAGAAGGTCCTAGTCTCTCCGACACACTGCCTTTAGCTCGTCATCACAACAATGCTCCTCTATTACGCTGTTAACAAATGTTCTGAGGTGCATTGGATTGAGAAGTAGTTTGTATGATGAGCTCAGCAGATGCGCAGTTCCACCAGGTGTTTGCTAATTGTTGCTGTCACTAGTCTGGTGGAGCTGAGAGGAGAAGGCGCACAGACGGGGTACGGATTCTCAAGGATTTCTCAAACTTGCATGGAAGATGTAAAGCAATACTCCAGGTATGTTTTTGATGAGGGAACAACATTATAACATTATATAAAGTTTTAAAAAAGTTGGTTTTACATAATGCTCCCCCCCTTTAAACATAAAAAAAAAAGTATTTCAGAACCACAATAAAGATTAGCCCACACATTTAATCCAGTTTTAACAGTCTGCTTTTATAGCACAACCATAATGAGCTCATGAAGCTTCCCCACAAACCAATTCAGTTCCTAATGAAAATAGTTTGGCCATGCA
Source organism: Brachyrhaphis roseni (assembly GCA_903066815.1). Lineage (NCBI taxonomy): Eukaryota > Metazoa > Chordata > Actinopteri > Cyprinodontiformes > Poeciliidae > Brachyrhaphis > Brachyrhaphis roseni. The sequence goes on along the minus strand of CAEFZY010063508.1, from coordinate 13,600 downwards.
GAGGGTTGTGCTAATAATACGGCATAATTACAGTTGTGCTTGTGAAAAGGTGTTTCTGGTTACATAAAAGAGTTGCAAAAGTATGCATATCCCTTTAATGTTTTTATAATTTGTCAACTATTTTACTTTGACTTTATATGGTAGATCAATACAAAGCAGTGCATACAGAAAGACTGTGATGAATGTGGTTTTTAGAACTTTTCCCAAAAATCTCAGAAAAATTTATTTCAGCAGTCAATATTGTTATTAATGCAGGTTCATTACAGTGTCCCTCCAAGTTTTGCACATGAAAAGAATGAATTTTTTCCCGTTCTCAAACACCTCAAGCTCTATCAGATTAGATGGAGCTCAATTGCAAACATCAATTTTCAAGTCTTCCCACAGATTTTAATTGAATCTTAGGTCTGGTCTTTGAAAGGGTCATTGTAGCACATGGATATGATACTAACTATTTCACTTTAAGTTTAGACTTGTTGTCCTGCTGAAGGGCACACTACCACCTTAGACTCGGGTCTTCTGCAGCCTCCATCACGGGGTGCTGGAGATATTGTCCTATGCCTTTTGAGTGCATTCCTGCTCCAACACATCTGAATCCAATGGTTAAACTCCCTCATCAGTATGTCACTCAGATCTGCAGAGTGCCTGGTAATGAGCAATTCATTTGATTCAGGTGGTTTGTAGAAGGATTTCATCCAGAAGTTGCAGAACTGGACATCCCTTCTCTAACAGATTTCTGTCCAGGATTGCCCTGAATTCAGATCTATCCAACATACCATCAACTCTAATTTCCCAGTCATGCTATAGAAAAGGACCCTATTTTCAGATCATAAACAGTACTCTGTGAGATGTTTCAAGACCGTTGATTGCACTGGATTTTATTTATGGTATCAGAATAAAAAGAAAACAATTTACTTGCATGTATCATTTAACAAAAAACTATCTTGAAATTCATGTATAATTTTCTGTTCACAATTATGCACTACTTTTTTATTTATCATATGCAATCCTAATAAGTACATAAAAATTTGCTTTTGTAATTTGACACAACTTGAAAAGGTCAAAGGGTACAAATATTTTTTAAAGGTACTGCGTATGAATTATTCCTTGTTTTGATTTTAGCTCTTTATAGGACTCACAGCAGTAAATAAAAAAGGTAATCTCTCAGAAAGAAACCACCTTTTTCAATGCAAATTTTGTTTACATTCTCATTTCTCATTCTAAGAAACATAATGCAGAGGCTCTCAGATGGATATTTTCCTGTATTTGCCAAATGCCAATCGTATTCCATGACTCACTCCCCCTGTTTGGCAGTCTTATAGCTGCAGATAGATGTATACAATAACACTGACTGAATGGGGTGGATAACAAACAGGGAGATAAAGCGCTCTTAGTGAAACCATACTCTGCACATTAATGTTTGCTGTTCAGCAGTGCTGTGAAGGCAAGGCTTTTAGACTGACATCTAATAGCTTTGGTGGGTCTCCTTCAATACCCGCACGAGACTACTAGATGGCGCTGTTGCACCATACCAACAAAATGATGAAGGTGCTGCAGGCTTCCCGAATAGTAATGCCGAGCTCTAAGCTGAAATAAATAAGAATGTGATTAAAATCAGTCAAGTGCTTTTTGCACAGAGGTCTGTGAGACTGAAATGAACTTTCCTTGTCTTTGAATTTTAATTCTGTCCTCTCCTAAAGCTCGTCATTGTTCAAGGATGTGAGTGCTGGGCAATGCTGCAATGTGTTTGAGGAAGATATTGTGTGTTTGGAGCAATTTAATCACCTATTAGGAAACGAAATGCTCAGAAAAACACAAATGAAGGTTGGAACTGTAGGAAATTTCTAGAAGAGGAAAGGGAAACATTTAGCAAGCAACTGATCTGGGATATCTACATTAAGCATATAAAGTAAATGAGGGCAAAAACTTTGTCTTATTAATTACAATTGCTTTGCCAAAAAGGGTTTTATGCTGTTTTGCAGGTCTGATGTGTGCTCTGAATGTAAAAGCTGGAGGACTACTGTGTATGGCAGGTTTTAATCAAAAGTGTGTGTTGATGCTTTAGGGAAACTATGTCATTGAATTTATTCCACATCAAGACAGATTAGAATCTCCTTTGAGACTGCAGCATGAGTGCTACTAATATAACATTTCATACAGGTACATTCTCTTTGAAGAAAATTATGTGGAAAAGGGATTAAATGAAAACATAGCTTCAAATATTGATACAAATTAGTGAAGAGACAAATTGACTCAGCCTCCCTATCAAAACCTTTTTGCACAAACAATTTGGATAACAAAATTTGTTCTTCATAAACACCACTGTATAAAATATTATTTGTCTGCAGGTCCATTGATTGTATGACCAGTTCTTTTGTCAAAGTGTGAATGTTAAACATAGCTCGCCTTAGTTTGTGCTACCCACTCAACAGGTAAAATACAAATATTAGCTTAAATGAACAAACCAGTTCCTAAGAGTTAACTGAGCTTATTAACACAACCCACAGACATTTAGCCTACATTATTATATAGCATACTTTTATTAGCTTACATTTCTTATTTCATCTTATGAAGGTTTTCAGTGATGCCAGCAAGTTATTGCATATAATTGAAAACGGCTATCCTTTTAATATCTTTCTATTCAAACTGGGTGGCCATTTTGATCAAGACTTTAGTTAAGATTTTAATTTTAAAAGCAGCAATTTCAAGATTTTCAAAACTAATACATAGCGTTTAACAATATATAACACATTGCCTGTCTGTATTGACTTAATGACCAACTCTTTTTTCAAGATGTGAATGCTGAACATAGTTAGCAGTAGCATGTGCTCGCTTGCTAGCAGGTAAAATGCTACTGCTAATTTGAGTGAACAAACTCATTTCCAAGTGTGAACTAAAATCATTACAACAACTCAGTGACATTTACATTACTACAGAGCAAATCTGGTAAAAAGCTTAGTTTGTGAAGAACTGATGTCCAACACTGGGTGGCAATTTTCCCACTAATGTTTGGTTAAAATCACCCAACTTCTGTCCTAGCAACTTGAACCCAGTATTTGGATAGGATAAATAATCCAGAAGTTTTTTTTTTATCAGCTGGCCTATTTATTAGTCTTATTTTGTTTTCTTTTGTTTACTTTTATTTTAGCCATATGAATGTAACTCTTATTCTACAACCTTGTGATTCCATTCAGTGCTTCCTAACAGCCAGAAATGTTTTTTTTTCCCTGCAATGCTGGAATTTTGTTAACATTTCTACCTTCTCTAGACCAAGGACGATATTGTTATGTCATTGCACTGCCAATTCAGGGAGCTCAGATTGGATTATGTGCCATAATGAGCTCAGCCTCCTTCTATAGTTATGAGCGTAATGAAATCTGTTATCCGAGTTAAGGAGCAAAGAGGAGAAAGGACAGGCTTCCATTGGCAACTGCTGCTGTACTGTCTTCCTTTAGATGAAATAACATTGTTACGGTAGCTTTTCTGTTGGTTATACAAATTGAATTATGGAAAAAGAAACATCCCAGTGTTTGCCAACTGCACTGTGGAATGTTGGTGGGTTAATTAGCTTTCTCGTCTCCCAATGCAGCAGCTCTTGTCACATTGTGTTTACTTTATGTTTTCTTGAGCATTTCTGCAAAACTTTTTCTATTCAAAACAATGTTTCTTACATTTCTCCATCCTGTTTTGAATTTTAGCGAACAGTAATACATTTGCTTGTACTTTTGATAAAACCTCTTCTAGAGAGAAATTTTAGAATAGAAGAGGAAGAATAATATGTAATGATGTAAATGAGTTTGAGACAACAAATTCTAAATAGGGTTATGTAGAGTTGTCATAAATTAGGGGAAAATGATAGCAATCAAAATGTGAGCTTTATCTCTTCCTGAAGCAATTTGGTCTACAATACAGACAACATAATAGTATCAGTTATGCAAAATTATTTTTTCTAATAGAATGCACAGAAAAGAGCATATTGCACATCCCATAACCTCCCTCCTGTCTTTCAGATTCTGTTGACATTCAACTATATTATCAGTGAACCTTCCTGATGTTATTGTCACGGTTCTCATTCTTGCATCTGATGTCATCAGTTGTGCTGTCTCCAGGACCAGCATCCCAATGTATCTCAAGCTACAGATTGAGGCAATCTGTAGCTTGAACAGTGACAAGCTACAGATTGCCTCAATCTGTAGCTTGTCACTGTTCACAAATTCTAGCTTATGACGTTGTCTTTCGATTTCTGTTTTGATTTTCTTTACCTTGCTGATTCATCATTCATCTAATTTATAGTATAACAGTAGGATTTATTGTTCTTCTTGCCATATGTGTTTACTGTACTTCTAAGAAAAACATTTCTTCTGAAAACTAGACAGGCCCACTCTTACCACTCCTACATCTATTGTCTGTACCCACCTATCTTTGCATGGTCACAGGGGGCTGATATGACCCAGTGGTCATTGGTCATTGGGTGAGAGGTCGGGTGCACCCTGGACAGATCGCTGGTCAACTTCTACTATCTACTTTTTGCAATTTACTTCATCCGATCTCCATGCTCTTCTTCACCTCTCGTTCCCTACTCCAGATATCTAAACTTCAACTTCCTTTCAACTTCATTTACCCAAACTCATTTAATCTTCCTTCTACTGATTTGCAAACTTTCCAGAGCCTTGCACTGCCTATGCAAGCTCTCTTTAAACTGCTTTCGTCTCAAACTACAGATCACTTTGTAGTTCATAAAGTTTATGGGAATTGTTAGCTAACTTTTTCCGTCAATCTGTTCGTCAACACAGTGGACCCTTGCCTATTTGCCGTTGAGTATTTGCAGATTTACCTATTTGCGAATGTTTTTGAATCTAATTATTTGCAAACAATCCAGCTACATACTAATTTCTGCTTGCAAGGACATTAAACCAGCAACAAAGACCGTTGTTGTTTGTGTAGGTTACATAATGGCTCATGATGAAAATTAGCCTGTACATTGTTTTCTTTTTGGGTTTCCTCATGAGTTATTCATTTGGGAAGTCTTTGTTTATGAGTCAATGGCATATCATGATTTTTTGGGGAGAAAGTTTGTACTAGTCCTTTTGCCTAAATAAGAACATCTCTAAACAACATTTCTGCTATGATATAATTATTGACAAGTGTGATTTAAATATGGCTCCTGCAAGCAGTCATAGAAGATCAATAAATAACGCAATCTGAAGGAACACCTAGCTACACAGTAGCCATATTTTCAGACAGACCATACCATATTGGTTGAGTTGATTTAAAATGTATTTTTAAGAGTTTATGAGAAAAAATAACTTTACACGAGTGTGTTGATGAGTAAAGCAAATGACTTAGTAGAGATTCCTCTAACTGTGGTTGGAAGAGTTTGAAGACCTTTTCAGCCCATTTTTCACATATAAATACAAACAGCAGATATTTTTACAGTGGCAAGGCTTTAAATATCAAACATTCAAAACAAACTACAGAAAGGAAGGAAGAAAGGATGGACGGATGGATGGATGGATGGATGGATGGATGGATGGACAGATGGATGGATGGAAAACAAATAGGTAGACATCTAAACTAAATTTGGGACTTAAAATCCAAAGACAAACATGTGCTCGAAACAAATTAAAAGTGTTTTTTTCTTTTTTTCAAATTTTTTTGCATAACAATTGTGGAGTTTAGCTGAATTCTCATATTTGCTACAAAAGATCATCGGAGAAAACTGCAGCCCGCCAAGGTATTTCATGCGAGCTGCCCTTGTGGGAAGTTGATGAAATGGTTACATGATATAGTGAAACAGCCCCTCTTCCCCCACCCCCCACACACACACACACACACATGCTAAAAGAAGCATTTCCATATTCCATTCCTGCAGACAAAACACATTTGAATGAGGGAGGGACATGTGCAGCATAAGATGTAGAGCAGGGAAATGGAACAATCTAAGCTTGGTGACCATGCAACCTTTCGAAAATAATAAGGTGACTGGAGTTGTAGGCAGGCGTGGAGGGAGATTGGCAAGATTTTATCACACAAGACCAAAGGCATATTAATCATAGTCTGGGCACAACAGTAAGAAAAGAACTCAGAAAAGGTTAATGTGTGGAAATGGGTGTAATAATGTTCAGCATTGGAATACTAAAATGGTGCAGCAAAGCTATCATGCACTTTGTGTCACTGTACATAAAGTAATGGCAAGGAAACATGATGAAAAAAATGTATGCCATCTGCCAAACAGCATGATTTCAACAATAAACTTGAACTGTTTGTATGTGGGAAGCTCAGCTGCTTAGGAATGTCAGTTTAAATCTGACTCAGCCTTTTCTGCATGACATTCTCTTAGTTAGCCTGCATCACTGTACACACAAATAATCTCCAACTTTATCCTAATCAGCTTCAACATCCCCTTCTTTAGGCGCATAAACCCTAACAAAACCTTTTCAGTTAAAGAGAAAACCAAGTATTAATCATTCTCAGTTCTGTTTCTGAATCTTTGTGACTGTTATATTGATAAGAGGGACCAAGACAACAAAAGTCCTAATTTGAGGGTTACTGCTCAGTGACAGGCCAGCGGGGTACAAGCTTTACATCTCTATTTCAAATGCAAAATCAAAGAGACTGTGTACTCATCAGCAGGCTGCAGAGCCAGTGATCTTCCTATTTGTCTTGGGGCATGAATGCCTTGGCAGCTGGCCTCTGTATCTGTGGTGCCTTTGCCTATTATTAATAAATACACACATGAATTGAAAGGCTATATTAATACAAAGCAACACAAGGAAGATATTATTCAAGAATGGCCATTTTTGTTTCGCAGACATAAAAACATACTTAAAACAACGTAGAATGGCATTGTTCCAATTGCCCTTTACTCTGTCTGTGATACAAAAAACATTTTTAGGAAAACCATACCAAGCTTCCTCTTTTTACTGTATGACTTTGATCTGTAAATGGCATCTCAGATAGCTTATCATCAAAATCTTTAAAGAAGATGACCAGGTGTTTCAGTTTCTGAGATTTTTTTTTCAATATGAAATGTTGTAACTCATTGTCCAAGGTTCTTCAAAGAGTGCTTGTTGACACTGATGGCTGTGGGCAGGAAGGATCTCCACTAGCAGTCTGTATTACAGTGCATCTAAAGAAACTTTGGGCTCAAGACACACTGTTCTTGTAAAGCAGCCTCATGAGGAGGATACTCAGGGTTTTCCACAATTTTCTTGATTTTATGAAGAATCCTTCTTTGCACCATCATCTCCAGAACAGAGACAGCCTTCTTTATCAGGTTGTTGAGCCTCTTCAAGCCCTGACTCTGATGCTTTCTAAGAGCAGGGTGCCCTGATATGTCCTGATATCTGCTTGGCCTACTCATGTCTATAGGACTCTCATGATGTGGGATGTTGAGACAACAGGGCTATAGTTGCTGATGACTTATGGGTGAGTTTTCTTTGGGACTGGAACAAGGCAGGATGTTTTCCATAACCCATTTCCATTGGGTCAAGCTAAGGTTGAAGAGGTGTTACAGAATCCCACAGAGCTGCTCGACAGAGGCATTCATAACACCTGGACTGCAGCCTTGCTGTGGTTCAGTCTCTCTAGCTGCCTATTCAGCTGCATTCTTGAAAGAAGAGTAGGAGGGAGAGGCAAAGAGAGCAGTAGCATCTCCTTATTTGGTTGAAGACAAACTTGTAGAAGCAGAAGAGTCCATGACTGAAGTGGAAGATAAAACATCTGAGGTGTGACAGGGAAGCTGTGGGTGAAAGGAAGGTGGGATTTCTGTTTGGCTAGGATTGGAACAGGAGAAAATTATGCAGAGTTTGCTCCTGAACTAAATGAACAAGCTGAACTGTTCTTTTTTCAAAATCAGTACTATTGTTTATGGTCTTTGAAATATGTTTGTCTTATTGGTTTAATAAAAATAACTGGCCTATTTTTTCATGCTGAGGTGTCCTGGAAAATTAAAATGTAGTCTATATAATTTTTTGTTGATTTTATTGTACTCTCTGTCCATTGATTTTGTTTTTGATCTGCTTTTGGGTCTATGCACTCTCATAAAATAGCAATGATTATGACCACTGTTTAAACATAATTAGCCTTGAGCCACCCCCAATTGGTAGATAATATATATTAGTTACTTAGCCACATTTAATTTCAACTCATTATAACTAAATAACAGAAATCATAAACTAAATACTGAATTTTTCTTTTCGTGTGAGTGAATTTCATGTCTAGTCACTGTGCTCAGTGTTGCCTCAGTTACTGCTCCCTGAGGTTTTTTTTTGTTTGTTTGCTTAACTTCAAGCTTTCTATGCTTTTGCATCTGTTTAGTGTCCAGGATGCCTCACCTTTTGAAATTAAACAGTTTTAACTTTTCCTTTAGCTGCTGCCTCAAAGCCTCTTATTCTGCATTTGGTGTGGCCATCTTTTTTTTTCTTGTGACTGACCTTGATGCTGTTGTGGTTTAAGTATTCCTTTTTTCATTGTGCAAAATCCAATTGGGAATTGTTTAAATAAACCATGCTGACAATGTTGCTAGTCAATGTACTGTGTGATGTCACTGCTTAAGACAATATTTTTCCTATAATAGATAAAGGTATTTACCTTTGCGCTTGATGAGACAACCGAGCTGCTGCCTGATGCACAGGTGTTGTGTGTGTGTTGGGTTTGGGGTGTTGACTTTGCATGAAGGTAAAATTTCTCCTTGTATGTAGTTGAACTACGTACATGCTGCTCTGTTCTACATTGTATTTGTTTCACTTTAACCAGTTCAACTTAATCACAGTAGATAGTAATACTGAATATTGCCCAGTAGACTGACATTGATTTATGTTTATTTGCAGGAATTATAGAAAATAATTTTTAAAAATTTGTTTCGTAACAAATTAGTTTTCCATATTTACGAGCTGTCTGATTCTAAAAGTAATTTTAAAAATAAATCAAGACAACAACCCTACCTCTGAAATGAACAGCAATGAATATTTTAAATGAAAAAAGTTGTAATTTTTCATTTAAAATATGCTACTTTATGCTGCATACATACATTTTTTTTCAGCATCATATTTCGTGAAAACCTGAGAAATCTTAAACATTTGAAACATAAACCACAAATTGTCTTTTTGTTGTTTTTCAAATGATTTAGAAAAATCCTAGTGGCACATCTTTTCAAAATGGAATCATCAGTATGCTAAACAGATATTTGGCCTTTTATTGGCAACACAGAAAAGGATGGAGAGAGCACTCTTGCTTTCGTCAAAGATCCTCCATGTGAACTGTGTGTGACTGTAAGTTAAAACTATTACCATCTGTCAGGATGAGAGTTTGCTTTGACTAAATCTACAATCCAGTGAGAGCATTTGAAGTGACCTTCACATCTGAGCTGTGTGTTCTTTACAACAGATTTGTGAAAGCAAACAGATAAAGAGGACAAATTTATCCATGGCCACATAAAACAGTCTCCACTCTGCACACTTCTTATCCCAAAATTACGATGCAAGTATTTGATAAAATCCCTCCTTTAAGGAAAGAGGGCAGCACAGTTCATGACAGTTCAAACCAGGAATGGCAGGGAGCCAGTGGTCAGGCTATCAAAGCAATCCATAATGTTTTTTTAGTAAAATGCTTTAATTTATCTTGGTCTTTACTTTTTGCGTCAACTGTCCACAAAACATCTGCGGACATCCTTAAATTATTTCAGTAAATAAATCAATAACCAGGCCTTCCAGATGTCCCTTTTCCATGTTTACCCACAATAATTAGCTTCAGCATCAAGTCTTTTGTTCTCAGTGTCTGAGCTAAATCAACAACAGCTTGTATATCCATGTTATGACTTTTTAGGGGACAAACAAGGTGTCGAGAAAAAGACAATAGCAGATTTATGTAGTTTGAGTAGCGTAAATAATGGTGCTTTTGCAAAAAGAATGTTTTGACAGCTACACTAGTGTAGGAAAATGAAACCCACATTAGACCGATTACATATACAAATATTAGATTTTAATCTGCTTCCATTCACTGCCACTTTAATGCAAATCCTTAATTTTTCGCAAAGTTGTTTTGAGAAATGGGAATGCTGATCTTTTGTTTAAAGCTTTAGCATTATATTTTTGCTAAAGTGTTTAACAAACTTAGCTTAAAGGGATGTTACAGGTTCTTTAAACTAAATAGACGTGGTTGTGGTTCAGTTCACATTTGGAGTTTCATCAGCTGAACTTTATGCTCATTTATATATTTTAAGGAACAACCATCTTGTTTGTGTTTAAAAATTCACCAGACCAAAATATCTGAAGGTTCTACATGAAAGAACTCATTGTGATTTCATACATTCACTCATTATCTTAACAGCGTTGTTTTCAAAAAACATTCTCCTCAAGAGATATGGCACATTTGTAAGCAAATTTCAGAAAAAAAAAAGATTAGTTTCTGACATTTCCTGAGCTCACTACTGATTCAAATCTAAGCCTCAGGACATCAGCAAAGCAATTTCCCTTTTCTGTGGTGTGAACTGTTGTTGTAATAAGCATGTTGCTGCCTTCCATCATAGTACTGTGGAACATCAATCAGGACTGCGGTTACTAATGGAGCTTCAGTGGTCATCATAGATGGGCAGCCCACTGATAGATGAAGGAACAGAGCAAAAACATCATCTGTGTTCTTGCGAGAAAAGACACAAACACACTTTCATCAGCGTACATATAAGTGATGATAATATGCTACAGTGTGGGAGACACTGGAAATCGGGAAACAACATTTATATTTACAAATGTAAGCAACATAAATGTAATAAGATATGAGAGCAAACAACTTCTTGCAGTTTTATTGCACTGAAAAAAAACAACCCATTACTACCAATGTTTTGGAGCAAGATTTAGGTTTAATTAGACCCTATTAAACACAGAGTTGGTCATTCTGCCTCCCAGGAGTCACACTGGGCCAATAGCTGTTAACCTTCTGTCTCTATCAGTGCTGTTGTCCCCATAACTATTAATATACTGGTGGGGATCATGTTGGAACGACTCCAGGGAATGTTTTCATTGGTTCTCAATAAGGGGCTGATTATCTCCAACTGTTTATTCATGCGAGTCAGATTATTCCTCGGGAGTATTTTGAATTTGTATCTCAGACAAACAGTCCAACTTCGGTGTGCATTGAGTTCAGTGTCTCATAAATTGCAATTTGCTTGCAGAGCCACCATGCAGCATGAGGGAGTGAGATGTCATATAAATAAAAGTTTGCTTTTCAAACCATTCTGCTTTCTCAAGAATATGAACTACTGGTACACAACCTTGGATTTGGTTTTGACATTGTAAAAACATAATATTTCATGCTGTCTCTAAACAAATACCTGGCTAGTGAATGAGAGTTATACAAAGGATAATCTGCATTTCCCCCTCTCTGTAGATTCAGATTCAGATGGTGCCCCCCCTGTTGTTGGGGAAATGACTGGTGCGCTTGACCATCTGTCAGGAAGCAAAGAGCTCTTTCTGATCCAAAATGTTACTGAGGCCAAAAGGGTCAGCAGCAGGGACAAGGACAAATCAGAAAGATGCTCTATTATTCAAACAATGTTGACTGTATTATATAGACTCATTTTATGTGTGGTGTTTCTGCCCATTTCAGCAAAATTGCAATATGGAAGTAAGCTGAACCGAGTGACGTGCAGTCAGGGGAGGCATGTAAAAAATAGTCTTTTTGCCCTCCAGCATTGTCCGCATGCACAAAATTTCCTTATGTAAACAATAACATGCAGGGGGTCTGTATTTGTAAATATGATTATGATTAAGTCAATGCCTCACCAGCTATGAACCTCACCGCACGTCACTGGCTGAACCATGTGGTCTTTGTTATTTTCACCTCTTTAGTTTTACATTAGAGAAAAGATAAGAAGAGTATTATGCCACTTTTCGAAAGTGGAAGTAAAATGATGCAGATTTTTTTTAATGTATCTCTATTTTGTTTCATAAATAACATTTTAAAAGGAGTATGACTCATCTGTATTCAGCCCTCTTCATTCTGATACCCGTAATTAAACTCCAGTGCAAAAGTTTCCTTCAGAAGTCACCAAATTAGTAACTAGAATCCACATTTGTATGATTTAATCTCAATATAAATGCAAATTGTTTAAATGACATACAATAGGACACACTTCTGATTTTTATTCAGGAAAAAAAAACAACAACAAAAAAAAACATGTGATAGTTATGTTCCATTTTGCAATTCTGCACTATTTTGTGTTCCTCTATTGCATTAAATACATATTTTAAAAATGTCCGAGGTACTGTAATCAACATTGTAATTGCTTCCCAGATATAAATGTAATAGCTGTCAAATAATTTGGTGATCTCCAATATGAAATGAGTATCATGCTGGAGAGACAACATGATACTCTGTGTAAGTTCTGTGTAAGTTCTTGCCAGATTGTGCAAGAAGTTACACAGTCTGGCTGCAAAACCACTAACAGTTTAAATGACCTTCAAATAACATTGCTCCAATCTTACAGAAACATCACTAAGGAATAAAAAAGAACACATGGAGATATAAGACCTTGTAGACATTTTTCCCACCAATAATCGGTCTGTTGTTCATATACTCTTAATCCTCACAGAGTCGCCGCGGGAGCTGCTGCCTTCCTGCACCAGTCAGTGGGCGAGAGGTTATTGAACAAAGTCAAGTGAAATCAATCAATCAAACTTTATTTACAGAGCAGACAAACTTTAGATAAACAGAGTAAGTATATAGTAACATTGAAAGTAGAGCTATGACAAATTTAAAGCAGTTAATCATCAGGAACTGTGGAAATGCAACTTCCTCAAAGAGGCTTTACCGGTTTACATTTAAACATTTGCATTAGAAGAAAAAACTGAGTTATGTAAAATATGAAAAAAGACAAAGAATTGATTCAACATGATAATTGTTTTGCAGGTAACAATTTAAAGACAATGCCAAACAGACAGCAAGCATCTGTAAAAATAATGTATTTATGACTTATTATTCTAAATTTCATATTAACTGATCATAATAGCTATTTAAAGTAAAACATGGGCACAACAGTGTTGCAATTTATTAACAAACTGTGTTCTGCTGCATTATAGAATATGATTTTAAAACCTGTAAAACTAAATTCTAACAAATGATTTTACAAGCCATAAAAATGTTATTTGTCAATACCAGAAACATATGGCCGTCTTTATGAATAAGTATTGGAAATATTACTGTAGTGAATCACTCAACCATGATTTTATCAGGAACTATAAAATTCAAGTATCATCAAAATGTCAGGGGTTTAGTATTTTAGGGTAATCATGGAATTGTCATGATCCGTGTTTTTCTGTGTTTATTTTCGAGTTTTTCTGTGTATTCATGTCTTGTTCGGTGTCTCTGTGCTCTCCGTGTTGTCCTGTCTCCCCTCGATTGATCCCAGGTGTGTCTCGTTCCCTTGATTACCCTCTGTGTATTTAGTCCCACCTGTGTCCTGTGTTCCTCGTCGGGTCCTTGTCAGCGTTTGTCTGATGTACGCCAGTCTGTTGTCTAAGTCCATTCGTTTACCTTGCGCTACCTGTGCTGAGCCCCGGATTCTGCTCTGCAGTGCTGCCTCGGTTTTGGACTGTTTCCCTGTGTT
>CAEFZY010063507.1:0-10715 GCA_903066815.1 Brachyrhaphis roseni | reverse complement strand
GACACTGTAACATACATATAATATATGACTGTATCCTGGGTATTGGGGGGCGGGGGGTGGTGCACCAGCCTTTTTTTGTTCTGTATTTGTGTTTTATGTGAGATAATGTTCAGAAAATCAATAAAACTTTGAATTAAAAAAAAAAGAAATAAAACAATTCTGGGGTGCGGGTGCGCCTCTGATTTGTAGGGGGCAGCAGTGCTCAAGAACTGTAAGTGTCATTTTTCAGGAGGTATTGTACAAAGGTCTCCATGAATATCCAGTGTTTCAGAGCATATGTGTGTGCGCAATTTATAATTATTGCATGAGGACATAAAACTCTGCATTCATCTTTCTACCTTCTTGCGTCATGCTCCACTTTCCAGCTTCAGTCTGAAATCAGTTAAGGAGGAAAAATGATGGAAGGACGAAGCACTTACTTCCAATCGGTATTCTCTGACAATACAGTACAGGCTGTACACAAACGGGCGAAGGATTCGCTTTTGTACGGGACATGAAAAGGATGAGCTAGAGATGCGTGAAGCCGCTTGGAGGGGGGTGAAAAAAACCCAGAAAAGTTCTTTGCTTCCAATCTAAATATCTGCATAATTTCACAGCATGTCCCTGTTTTGTGTGGAGGCAGAGAGGAGAGCGCGGCGATGCTTGACACCTGCACACCCGCCTCCATCTGCGCCGCCGGGAAATTATTCAGGAAAGAAAAAGGAGGAAAGAGGTTTGGGGAGGTGGGGGGACAACAAGTAGGGAAACAGGAGGCAGGGGTGTTCAAACAATGCGAACACTGATTGAGTGAAGCTGGGATGCAGAAAAAGAGATGAAAACAAGGAGAGGAGGAGGTTCAGCTTTTTATTATTGTGTTTTAAAAATTCCAAACTGGGTTTCTGGGTTTTGTTTTCTTTCTACAAATAGAAATCTGGGGGCTTTGTGTTCAGCCGCCATCAGCGACACTTAGATCAAACGCATCTCGGTTGCCTTTACGGCTGAAACTCCGCTCTGACTTTACACGTCCAGAGGCTGGAAGTTTTGCCTGATCATCTTTACAAAATTGCCCAAGTTTAGATTGGATGGCAGCGGCAGTTTTCAAATCTTGCCACATGTTTTCAATTGTATTTAGGACTATTTCAAAACATTAATGTGATTTGATCTAAGCCAGTCCAGCGGTATGAATAGGGTTGGTATCCTGCTGGAAAATGAACCTCAGTCCCAGTCTTAAGCCTTCTGCAGCTCATATTATGGAACCCCGCCTATTTTGTGGATTCGCCTATTGGCAGATTCTTCTGTGGAAAGTAACTTCATATTGTTTGCAGAAAAAATGCCAATTTAGAGATATTTTCCCAGAATATATCTAAAATATGTTTCAGCCTCAGGAAGCTGAAACACCAAGGCTCAGTGCCACTTGACATGCCAACGCCTGGCGTCTGTGCAGCACTCAATCCAGGAGCGTTATTTATTGTCCGAGGCACTGATTGGCTGTTACCCCAAAGAGTGGAAAATAAGGAAGACCTGCTATTTGAACATAACCAATAATGTGCCTTGCCTCAATGTAGTTTGCTTTCAGGAAAACAAGTTTTTCATTGCTCTCATTTGAGCAGAGCACCTTCTTCCACAAAACGTAAATAGCTTATTTTCATGACTTTGCTTCATCAATAGCTTCCTTGCCACCTAGTTTGAAGGCTAGTCAGAAGAACAGCAAATGTGTGTCCCGTCGACAGATTCTCAGAAGCTCCTAAGTTTGGTACGCGGTTGGGTCACATCCTGTGATATGTTGAAAGCTAGCATACTGTTTTATAACCTAACCCTAATTTGCGTTTCTCCAGATCGTCCTCCCTAACCCGTTTGCTGTGTTCCTTGGTCTTCACAATGCCGTTTGTTCACTAATGTTCTATAAAACCTCTGACGCCTTCACAGAACAGCAAGAAAATGTGAAAACGCCCAGGAATACGAATAGGTTCGATAAGTCAAGCTATACAAAATCATGTTAATTACAACCGGATGCAAATCAGGAGTCAAGAAAGGCAACACAAGAGACAGCTAGCACATTAGCCTCCCCATTGGAGGGCTTGAGAAAATCACATCATCAGCTGACGAATGAGCTCAAGCGGAAATCTGGGAGAGGTTGCAGGTAGCGGAGATTTATCAACATACACACCTAATGACGAGGGGCGACCTACTGACTACAACGCCCGAAGCTTGGAGTCAAGCGGTATAGATGGACCAACCACAGTGGGTGATGTGGCAGGAGGTCGGAAACGTGCCGTTAGGTGACACACAGTGGAATCGGGGACTACACCCTCACCTCTCGTTGCTGGTTGGATGATAAACGACTATGTAAGTGTGTGTGTGTGCTCGGTCATGCTCTGTTAAACAAAGCTGATGCATCATCCTGTCACATGTGCAGATGCTCTCATACCCCGGCAGACCTCCTTTTCCAGCGAAAGCTGAAGGTGCAGCGAATATCTCAACTCCGAGGGAAAACGGCAAGACGCTCATGGAGAGATGATGCATTGATCATCTGTTGTTGCATTTCATGTGCGGCATTAGGTGTTCGCACTGAATTTTCTCGCCACATGTTGCACAAAATGCAAAATGCGCCTTTATCCTTGGCTTGCAAACACAGAGAAGTGTTTGTTAGTTCCAAGTTGCCAGGGATTTTGTCTTGGGAGCATGTTAATGACGACGTGTGATTGATACATATTCCCATATCAGCATCAGCAGTGCAGCATCGCCAGAGGCAAAAACACAAACGATCGAGAGCCAATTCAAACTCCCTTTGAAGAGCGAGGCAGACACAATCAAACTGCAGGAACAGGCTGATCCTGGTATTAATGCTGAGGCATTGTGGATGACTAATCTCTGTCTTACCTAATGTGTTTTAATAGCTCTGAGGGAAAAGTTTTTCACTTGGTGGCTGCTTTATTGACTCTGAAGACAGTGAAATGCTCCAAAATGAGTGAATAACATCAAAGGTTTAAAAATTATTGTTAATAGACATTGAACTGAAATGATTTATCTGGTCCTGTTGCTAATGAAGCGATGCTTTTAGCCGTGCAACAGCACAAAAAGATTATGGTTGGATACAAAAACACATTATTTACATCTGGGTATTAGAGATAAGATGGTTGGAGATGAGAGAACACCATATGTGAACATACACCTGGAATCCTAAGGAGATGGGTTACAGCAGCAAAAGACAACCTGAATGAAGATGGCCACTTCTCCTTCGTCAAATTAAATAAGATTGGTGTCCAACGTTTGTGCAGCAAAAATGTATCTTTGTGGCGCTGTCATTTTAAAGATATTAAGAAATCTTTCCAGAGGTCAAACAGCCGGTCCACATTTACAAAAGCAGATGAAATGCCGTGCTAATCAACTGTGCTAAATTTTTGGCGGTTTGTGCGGCAATATCTTTTGTTTGTGCCGCTTTCATTTTTAATATAAAAAAAGAAGCTTTCAGAGGTCACCAGAGCTCTGAAAGCTTCTTTTGTACAGCTAAAATATGTGTAGTACAGTTGATTGACACTAAATCAGCTTGATTTTGAAAATATGTGTGTATGTGTGGGGCAGACATTGGAGGATTTTAGCAATAGTGGTACCCATGAATAAGTTACTCAAGGCATTGTTCCTGTTATTGACCAGACAGATGCTTTTATAAGGGTTTTATTATTTTTGTGCTGCTCAGCTCGCCCAGAGCAACTTGTGGTAGTCTCTTTCTATGAGCTGCTGCATTGTGAATTAAACAACAATCACCACCTTAAAACGATTTGACTCTATTGCTTGATGATTGTGCTGCCTCAGCTGACGAAGAGCATCAAAGCCACCTCAGCTCTTTTGTTTTTACTTTACTTCTTTCGTCAATATGTATTTTCCCGACTCTGTCCCTCGCCTTAGCCTTGTCTTCCAAGCGTTTTCTGCCCGTTGCTGCCATTTTGCATTTTCCTCACACCGAAGACATTACACTCTCCTTTGCACCAGATAATATTTGCCTTACGCTCTGAATTTGCCCAATTTCCTCCTGTAATTGCTTTATATTCTTTAATCTGACTTTAAAACCTTCTCGGGGGTGACAGTAAGTCTGCGTCAGCCTTGCTGCCATCTAAGGATTAAATAAAGCAAGGCCAAGATTAACAGAGTGAGGAGTCAGCAGAAGTTAAAGTGAGGTGCCTCCTGCGAGTATCCGGCTTGTTACATTTGGATCAGATTAAATCAATTAATCATTGATGCTACTTTAATATTTCACCTCCTCAAAGTGTTTTTTAAATTAAACTAAGTGTATTGTTGTACAAAAACAAATAATTCCACTTTTGTTGAATGTTATGTGTCCTTTCTAATCACTTTATGCCATGAAGGAGGTTTCTAGATTCATTTTATGAGAGGATAATGACCCAAAACAGTTAGAAGGTTGGAGATAAGAATGAAAATGATGTTCCTTACACAATCATTACCAGAAATTTAATGATTATCTGATTAAAAAAAAAAAAATCCTCCTTTTCTGAAAGAACAGAAAATTCTGCAAAGTGAAAACCTGATTTCTAGGTAAAAATGCTTCTTCTCACCAGATTTGTTTTAGTTTGTTATACTTTGATAGTAGACCAGTAAAACCAGAACACACACAGTCAGGCCTTCACAAGATTTCACTGGACACATCAACATTTCAGCATTTTTAATACCTTGAATTAAATCTAAGACCCCAAAAACATATAAATATAGAGGATGTTTGTGAGATTCTTCTGTGTTACAATCAAACTAGCATAAATAGTGACATTTCTAGCTCTTAATTCCCGTAGCGCCTAGCTTAATTTTTTTTTTTTGTACAGAATGCTCCTAGCTTCGTATTGGTTGGTAATACCAGTGGCGAAAACAACGCTGCTAGCCAACTGGAGATAAATTTGTGCTTACTCATAATAGACGGAGAAATGCTAGCTAGCTAACAAGAATGTATTAGCAACTAGGTACCGGTAGCCTCAAGCGCCACAATGAACAAGTGGTGCAAACATTTCCTTGATGGAAAATTATATACAAGAATATACAACATTATATTCTTGTATAAGAATATACAAGAATATAATGTATATATATTCTTGTATATATATACATACAAGAATATATATACATATTATATATATAATAGATATAATATGTATATATATATAATATATATATATATTATGTAATATATTATATATATATTATATCTTGTGAAAATGTGCCCCATCACATTTTCACAAGAAAATGTGATGGGGCACATTTTCTTGTGCCCCATCACAAGAAAATGTAACATTTGTGGTTAACTTACTTGAGGCTAACTTATTTTGCTTTTCATGAAATTAAGATATTTTGTTGTACAGAGACCATGGTCACTGATGCCACACTCTAAAATGAGTGTGGCATTTTAGAGTACTCACCAACATGAAGAAGAAATTGTCAGGACATTTAAAGCAGCTAACCAACAAATATCTGAACGTCCCAGTGCTTACAAATGACAGATTGGTTGGTGGATCTTTTTCAAACTTAGAAAATTAGTTCTTTTGTCTGTAAACCAAGTAATAACTGCATGTTGTTAGTTGGACTGTGTCACCAGTAAATGCCTGTTCATTGGTTTTTACACTGGACTCTGTTTATTTGCTTTCCATAAATCATTGAGATGGTAAACAAATAAGGCTCAGGATTGACATTACTATTAGTTTTCATATATATATTTACAATTTGATGACTTCATAAATACATGTAGCACTGGATGCAATATATTTGAGGTAATCATCTAATTAAATCTTATTTTTATGTACAACTACAGCAGAGATTACATAAAGGCATGGATCATTTACAATATTGCGATACGTTAATATCCCTCAGCTGGAAATAAATGAAATGAACTGAAGCACAGGAATGTTTAGAGCTAATATTTCAGGTGTGCTATGCTAAAATTCAGCATCATGTTAATTTGCTTTTTAAATTATTTAGAGTCGGATGTTAATTTTAAATCAATTGCGAAGCATCGTACCTTTTAAAGTTTTCTTATCTGAGAGCATGTTCAAAGAGCAAAAGAACTTTCTTTTCAGAGACTTTTCAGATGAAACTCAAGACTGAGAGTAAAGCAAAAACATTCTGTCGCGGAGCAGCAGCAGCCTCTGCAGAGGGCTTCACACTTTGCTGTTAAAGGTGAACGTCAAGAAACCAAGAGGATGGGAAGAGGAGAGATCACTGGATATTTGGTGGGATAAATATGGCAGGATGAGAATGAATATTTGATTTCTGTGCCCCTCTCGAGAACTGAGACAAATATTTAAAAGAGGTGGACGGGGGCGGGGCGGAGGAAAAACTCGCAGAGCTCCCCTTCAGCAGATGAGACGCTGAGCATGAGGATGTAAATCAAATCGAGCGTGAAGCCGAGAGAATCCGAACGCACAGAAGGAGACAGGCGGACGCAAACCGCGGCTCAAAAACCAGACGTATTTTAAGACCAGAACAAGAAGCGTCTCCAGATTAGAGATTTCCGCTGCGTTTCCGCTCAAATACACACTGTCCAAATATGTGGTTACAATAACTTGGGTATGATGCTAAAACAAATGCCTCCACACACACACACACAAACATATCCTTACCCAAATACACACACTTCGTCTAAATCAAGCATGAAGCTCAACAACTTGGACGCATATTTAAGGATTTAAAGTTGAAAACCTTGAAGATCTTTATACCCTTGATTTATTATTATCCACAAAATACTTAAAAGCAAATGTTCGTTAATACGTATTATGTAACAAATATATTTCAGAATATATTTTTGGTTAGGTAACATTTTAAAAGCCCTTTTCAGTAATAAAAAAAGCCTTTGTAGCTACGCCAGACTTAAAGAGAACCATATATGGATGAAAAAGATGCTATTTACATCACAGTGTCTGACATGCTTCGGTTGTATGCAGCAGATGGATCCTGTCTTTTTAAGGAGAATGATGTCAAATTAATAAGTGGCCACTTACAGGCCTCTGTTGCCCCCCTGGGTGAGGGAATTTGGGGAGCAACCCCAAAGCTGATGGATTTCATTTCACCAAAAGTAAAAAATAACTGAAGCAGAATAAGCATCCAGACAACAGAAGTGATGAAACCACGGCTAAATATACATGCGGTGTTTTTGGAAAATTGTAGCCTGCGATTTTACAGAAGAGTTACGGATTCAATGCTTTCAAAAGAACAAAAACATTTGATGAACTTTGCAATCCTTTAGACCTCAAATAAATGCTTTACAAACTGGTGTGGCTAGTGTGATGTGATAAAAGGTGTTTCTGTTGGTGTGCTGTGGTAGCACACCAATAGCACACCATTGTTATGGGTTGAAAGCCTTAATCCTCAACACAGATGTCGCAGGTTCAATTCCCGGCCTAATGACCTTTCCCTCTCTCTCATTACTGACTTTACTGTCTGACCGCTCTCAAATAAAGGCCACTATGGCCAACAAAACCTTTAAAAAACTGTTTCCACTGCAGTTTTGCGAAATGCACTAATTCTTGATATGGCTGAAAAACCCCTTCTCATCCTACCTCAAATTTACTTATTTATTTTTTATTGAAATGTTTCAATTAATTACATTTATTTTTGTGATTCTAATATGAGTAATATTATGGTCAACGGAAATGCGGCTAATGACAAACACCATAGCGTCCCAATACTGCAGCACTAGCTCTAAAGCTACATCAAGC
Source organism: Brachyrhaphis roseni (assembly GCA_903066815.1). Lineage (NCBI taxonomy): Eukaryota > Metazoa > Chordata > Actinopteri > Cyprinodontiformes > Poeciliidae > Brachyrhaphis > Brachyrhaphis roseni. The sequence continues at coordinate 3,024 of CAEFZY010063507.1, read as the reverse complement.
AGCCCTTCTTTGAATAACTTTTTAGTAGCAACGTAGGTCTTGTTGTGTTGTGGACTTCTGTAGTTTGACTATTGAGATGGAGGCTGTTGTCTGAGTAAACTTGGCCTGTCCTGTAGCACACTTACTAGGGGGAACTTTCTAAAGCCACACCAGTGCAGATTAGAGTAACAATGCTGGTCAGAACTGGAGCAGAGTTGATGTCCGCCTGAATGCGGCTAGAGGTTTTATGTTTTGCATGACAGTTTTTACCACAAGCCATTTGTAGTTGTCATGAATTAGTCAGACAGAACCTTGTTATTCTTCTGGGTACTTATTTTTTCTTTCAAACTTTTTAAACATATTTCTTATTTTCTGAAATGAAAATAAAAAAGACCTAATATGAGTAGTGTGTCTGAAGGGAAGTGAAAGGGGAAGCTTTTAAAGAAGGATTGTATCTGTCCTTGAGGTTTCAGCCCCAACACCACTCAATGAAAGCATTTCCTTTTATCTTATTAATGGTTTCACCTGCTTCTGTCTGCCTGGTGAGTTCCCCTAGGAGAGCCACTTACCGGAGCGGCCTGAGCGTCCTCAGCAGCCGCAGCACTCGGAGCATGCCCAAGATTTTGGTTCCCGTGTTGGAGATAAGCGACACCAGGATGTCGACGACAGAAATCATCACCAACATCCCGTCCAGGATGTTCCAGCTGCTCCTCAGGTAGGCTTTGTCCCCGAAGAAAAAGCCCAGGGCCACAATCTGAAACAGCAGAGGGCGACGTAGAGCGCAATTATATTCTCATGAAGAAAAAGCAGAGGTTGCTCGTCTGAAAATGTTGGTAACATTTCTGTGTCTGTACAGGATGATTTAATCCGCTGCATTGTTTTGTTTTTTTTGCTTGTTTCTTTTTATCTGTGTGGCAGTAGATTGGTTTTCTATCGAGCTTTTCATTTATTCATTACTGTCCAGCTCAATGCTCGTTGCTGACTGATTGTCTTCTTAGCTGCAAACATTAGAAAGCCTCAAAGCGTTCCAAACTTAATTTCTCAAACTATATTCTGCACATATCTACCCATCCAAAAAGCAATTTGTACACCCCGCACTTTCTCTCTCATATTAAAACAAGCCAACGTGACTATTTGTTGTTTTTTTTACTTCATGCATTCCAAAACATCTACTGCGATCAAACCTGAGCACATGATCATCATAGTTTGATTTAGATTTTATTTGAGTAAATAGTATATGCAGCACCTAAAATGTGTTCACACTTATTTAATTTACTTTGCTGGATATCCTCTCACTGCAGTCCCAGCTTCAAGTCTTTTGTGGTGCTTTCTTTATTATCATAATTTTTATTTGTTAAAAACACAGAAAAACGTATTGCTTTCTTCCCACTTTACAGCTATGGTCAGATATGTGGTCTTTCACGTAAAATATTCATCAAATACAATCACGTTTGCGGCTGTAATGTGAGAAATGTTGGAAAAGCTTAAAGAATTTGAAAACTTTTCTCAGGCAATGTAATTATATGGATTTATATGTTATAAATATCTTTGTAATTCTTCCAGTCATCAAATTAGTTCAGATATTCACATAAAATCAGGCAACCTACTACAAAGTTACAAATATTCATTGAGAATCAAATATAATATAAATATTTATGCAAAAATTTGATTTATAGTAAGGTCCTATGATTTCTTTGATGCGGATAATGTGGACCCATTTCCGCTCAAGAAATCGGTCCACGATGGAAGAAATAAAAATTAACAGAGGTCCTCATTATTATGGAAGTAGATAAATATTTTTGTGGTCAGTTGAAGCATATTTTAAAGGGATATTTTCTTTTATGTTTTGCACCTGTTTGGTTTTCCTAAAAATGAGGGGGAAACGCTTTTTAGCATCTTGTAAAACCAATGTTCTGTTAAGCCACAGCTGTTTTTTTCATTTGTGATACAAAACAGGAAATAATGACTTCAAAGTATTGATTTGTTGATTTGTTTTCTTCACCCTATTCACAGCATAATTTCAAACTTGTTGGGTTTATAAATATGGTAAAAATGGGAATTACCATATTTACCATACCATAATTACAAAGAAATTCAGACAAACCAAAACAGAAAACTGGAATTTGGCGATTTTTTTTTTATTATTATGAAAATAGTAAAATTATAGTAAATAAAATAGAATTTTCTGGGGCCCATATTTAAGGTCCCAACTTAAACTTGTCAAAGTTCAGAAGCTCTTTCAGTTTAGGCTGAATTTAAGTTGAATAAAAACAGAATAGGCATTCAGGAAATGCATTGCAATGCAAGATGATCTGAAATAACAGAAACATGACTGTATGCGTGTGTGTGTGTACGAATGAGTGACACCCATGAACTTTCCTCTCCTCTGCCTCCACTCGCTGCTGCCCACGCCTCCACGGACCTCCATTCAAAGCAAAGTCATTTTAATACAGGCGAGACGATCATTCTCCTGTGCGTGAACGCGTGTTTGTTCTCTCTCTAGTCTCCTTTTTGAACTCCTTTTCTCTCCATTTTCCTTTGTGCTTCAGCGGTTTAGAGCATCTATAGCCATAAGGGAGATTTTATTTTTATAAGGAACTTTGCCACTGAAGTGGATTTATCAAGTCTGGTTGCTCTGTCTTCTGTCTTATACTATCTCTTTTTTTTTTAACTGTGAGGTGATCTGAGGTGTTTAAGATCTTTTTTTTTTTCCCCAAATGAGACATGCAATGTGTTTCACAGCAAAGACGCCACTGTTTAAAAGAATAGAGGGCACTAACACACACACCTGTGGAATAAAAGTGTAGGAATACAAAAACATGAATAATGCAAATAAATTGAAATCTATATTAATAAAATATCAGTTTATTAAACATAGAATGGGCATGCCATGGTGGCGTAGGGGATAGCGCAACCCACATTTGGAGGCCTTGAGTCCTCGACGCGGCCGTTGCAGGTTCGACTCCCGGACCCGACGATATTTGCCGCATGTCTTCCCCCCTCTCATTACCCCCTTCCTGTCAGCCTACTATCAAATAAGGGACA
>CAEFZY010063505.1:0-27488 GCA_903066815.1 Brachyrhaphis roseni | reverse complement strand
TAACCAAAACTCAATTCACACCTTAGTCCTAAATCTGACCCCTGACCCAAAAACAGCGTTTCCCCTTGTGGGGACTAATACCTTGGTCCCCACAAGGTATTAGAAACAAACGCACACCCCCACACACAGAGAGAAAGAGAGAGAGGCAGTAGCTCCAAACAAATCTACAACGGTGTTTGAGATAAAAGGAGACAGATGATGCATGGATTCTAGTTTTATCGTGGGAAAGCCTAAAATTTCAGCAGGGAAAATTATGCCAGTCAAAAAAAAAAAAAAAAAAGCAACTGACTAATTTACCACCCAGTGGATGTAATTCCTATTAGCTCACTGGGTTAGCTAAAAGAAAACCCCTTTTTTTGACAACGTGTACGAAAAACACAAACAGGAGAGATCATTTTCTATAACGACATACATTTTCCATTGTGTGTCTGGCAGCGTAATGAGAGGTGGATTCATGTTGCTGCCTTAGTTCCCTCATTTGCTTCAGACAGATGGAACGACAAATGTTGCTCAGGTAACGTTTGTCACTTCTCGTGCGAGGAATTTCAGGATCTGTAATGACCTGCCTGGCAGGCTTTGGAGCTCGTTATGAACAGCATTGTCTTGAGCTTTGAAAACTCCAGTGTTTTCTTCAGCCCTGCGACAAGGAAAGCGTAAATAAGTTTAGACTCTAGTTGGTGGCGGATTGGCTTTACAAATTGCTGTTGTTTTGCGGTTGCTAAACAGAATTGCGCTACGCTAAAAAAATCATTCGCAACCCATCAGCTTTTACCATCTTGTCATGTTATAACCAAAAAATTCTGACGATGTAATTGGAGTTTTATGTATGACATCAGAGCAGAGCTAAATTCTGATTTAAAGAAGTGATTTAAAGGGACAGTATTGTTTTTCCAGCCATATAATATAATTTTATAGCACAATAAAGTAACTATATCTCTGGAAACCACTGCAGTTTTATCAGTTCTCTGGTTTGATTTTCTATATGTGTATGCTTGAGTAAAATGAACTCAATTGTTCTTTTATTCAATGAACTACTGACAACATGTCTCCTAGCAAAAATTTAGTATTTAGCAGAAAATAAGAAATGGTCAAAATAACGGAAAACGATGCAGTGCTTTCAGACCTCAAGTAACGCAAAGAAAACAAGTTCATGTTCATTTAGAAACAACAATACTAATGTTTGAACTCAGAGATCAGAAATCAATATCTGGTAGAGTAACCATGAGGTTTTCAGTGGGGTTCAGTGCAGTGGGCTCTTCATTTTTTCCCCAAGCTGTATGTTACCTTCAGTTGTTATAAAAATGTTTTATATAACTAATATGACTTCAAAGATATTTGAGTTTGTAATTTCACTACAGATCAACTGCTGAACTTCATTAGTTCCAATAAACCCATTATTTCTGCCACAATAATGGATCTTTCTTGCAACGTTTTCTTGCTATTTCTTGCGTGTGCAAACTTAGTGAATATATCTCATTCTAGATGATGCAAATTGATACATTATGCTTTTTTGACTACTTGATTTGGCCTTGTTTTAACCTGTGAGGTGGTGGGCTAACCCCCCCCCAGCTTTTTGCATAGATTAATATTATTAACAGATGTTTTTCAGGCTGCAGTAGTTGTTCAAACAATCTATGTTTGAATTCCCCTAATAAGGAGCTCAATTAATTTCCTCAGCAACAAACTGGAAACAATGTCCCACTCATGTTGGATATGTATATGTCAATGGCTCATTATTCTGTAATTCTGAAATGTGACTGTTATGTAATAAGGCATATGTGCCCTCCCCTTCCCCCAGTGTGCTTCAAGTGAACTGTTACTAAAACTAGAGCATTACCGGCTCAAATAATCAATAAGGACAAATGAAATACCAGGAAGTGGGGCGGGGAATGTTTTCCAATTAAAGGGGGACAAAAATTAAACCTGAACTTTTGATTAGAGATAGGAAATGATCTATTTTGACGGTATAAAAAAGAAAGGTGATAATAATAAACCAACCAACCAGCCTGTGCTGACATGTTCAACACTGGAAAAGTGTTTGTAAATAATTTCTCCCAGAATTGACCGACGATGCCTGATTAAGAGGCAGATGGAATGCGCAGCGGCAGAATTGAATTATTTTTGGAGAGCCGTCCCCCTTTTTCCTCGTTTCATTCTGATTTGTGACTCCGCCGTCTGCCAGCTGAGGCACCCATCCCGCAGAAACAAAATGCCACCCCAAGCTCCATTTGCTGACAGGAAAACCCGACTGTTTCCATTTAGAGCCATGATTAGGACCTGGAAGCTGCGGGAGGCGATTCCCCAACATCCCACTGCTCAAAATGCTCAAATATAAAGAACAAAAAAACCCAGCGCACTCAATAACGTACCGTTTCATCCCCGTATTATTTCGATTAATTATAATAAAATCTCAAAGAAAGAACTGGTCAATCTTATTTGCTCATTTATTTCAATATTTGTTGTTCATCGCAAAATGTACAGCAGAACAAGAATATCCCACCTTTTCAGGTACAGTGAATGCAGCAGAATTTCAAGTTCAACCTAAGAGGAAATAAAGCTAAAGAGGCTGGAATGATGTTAGCGAAGACAGAACAACTCAAACAATTTTTCTTTGTAGATTTAAATGACTCACCAAACAAACGGATTTCAAGCCTTTTTGTGCAGCAAAAACCTGCCTTTGTTTTTTTATTTTTCAATAAATTCCCGAATTAATTATTAAATACGTTTTTTGGTTTTTTTTCTAGCAAACTAGTTGAAAATGATCAACCAGTACAACTCTGGGAAGTCATGAAGTATCTTGCAAAAGTATTCAAGCCCTTTGAGGTTTTTCACACTTTGTCACACAAACAAACTTTGATGTTATATTTAGATTTAAGAAGAAAAGTAGGTTGCCATTTTAAAGGGGAAGGAAAATAATACAAGATGTTTAACCAATGATAATAATAAAAAAGAGAATGATTTTTGGAGGCAAATTAAATGAATATTAAAATCTAATTCCACCATTTTGCCTGGCTTAAAGACCACAGAGGAACCCTGGAGATCTTGTTAACTAGCTTATTGAAACACTATATACTCTTTCTACAGACAAAACAAAAGAAAGAATTTGATTAAAGTTTGTGTTACGTTAGACACATCGGAGCTCGTTTAATGGTAAAAATAACACAAAGAACATCATCACTCTAATGAAAACTGTCTGAATACACCCACACATAACAGGAACACTATATACCTACAGCAAATATGCCTACAGTAATGGAAACTGTCTTAATACAATAAAATATGTAAAAAAAATGCAATGTAAACATTACAACAGGGAAGATTTAAATAGTTAAATGTTACATATAAATAAATAAATAAATAAATAAATAAATAAGCAGATTTTACTTCAAGTAGCACCAAGCTGCTGCTGCTGCTGCTGCTTTACTCAGCTGGTAACACACGCCCAGCCACCACAGCTGCTAAATGTGACAAACGCCACATTGTGACAGAAGGGAACCAGAACCAACAACAGAACCGTGTTAAATAACCAGAGACAACAACATCACACCTCTTGAACGGTTGAAACCAAAACAGAACCCTGACAACATCATTTGGTCAAACAACACCCTCCAGGTCTCCGTATTTATTTGTATGGATGTGCGTGGTGGAGCTGTTTGGTCTTGGCTCGTTTTGAAAGTCCAACCCTGATTGGCCGCGTGCACGTTCTCAAAGGCTCCAGCCTCCTGGGCAGCTCTGGTGGTCCTGCACACAAAGGGAGTGCAGGGGTTGAACTCTGTGTACACAGTGTTCCTGCTGCTTTTAAAGGTGTTTTCACAACTAACAGGGGATCAAAACGGCAAAACTTGATCCAGTTTCAGCTACTACGGTTTGTTTTCACGCTGCCCTGTGTCAAATGAACCGAACTTTTTGAAAAACCTGTTCCCCTCCTCGCCTGTGGTGGCGCTGCACCAAGAACTACTGAAGGAAACGACATGAAAACCTCAGAAGAAGACACTGAGCGCAACTTCCTTCTTCATGAAATGTTAACAAAAATGAAGTGGCATCAGATTTTCGCGGTTGTAGGATTTCACTTTTGTGTTTGGCGAAAGACCACGAGCCATTTCTCACAGTAGCACCAGACTCCTATGTTTGTTTTGGTTGTATTTACCCAGAATGCACTGCTCTGTAGTCCGCTTCCTGCTTTTGTAGCAATACAAAAGCAGAACGCCAAGCTGTTTGCTTGGCGTTCACATATGTATTAAAATCACACCGCAATTGACTTCAACTGAGCCGACCTAAGTTTTTAGGAGCACCAGAGTTATGGTGCATTCGCACCAAAAACATTACGTGCTTCAAAAACGCGTCCAACGCTTCCACTTCAACGCGTGTCCACTTTGAATGCAGATGCTTGACATTTTGCTCTACACCTAGCGTTTCGCTCGTCTGGTTTATGTTCAAATACTATGTAGAGATGAGTCGAGGGCGTGTCAGACGCCCTCAGACGCAACAGCTCTGGCCATTTTTTTCCGTTGGATGCTCTGGTGACTTTGAATGTAAACCACATACGCCTGACGCTTTTGGTGTCAACGCACCATTAGCTATTTTGGTTAGCATCAGTTCAATAGGGCATTCACACCTCACCAGACTGTGTAGGCAAACTGAGTGGAGTTGGATTAAAGCGGACTAAACATGGTTGCTGTGAATGCACCTAAGGAGCGTATGTTTGTTGGAACATTTTCTTATACAGTGTGAAATCTGCATTCGATTTGAAAAGATTTTCAAACTTCACTTTGGAGATTTTAAATAGTTAAAGGTACCTTTACTTTGAGCAGATGCCGTCAGACTGGTAATGAAGAAGAGGATTTGTTTCTACTACATTTCCTACTTGTTGCTGTTAATGGGGATTTTCATATATAAAACCTTAATCTATGTTGTTTCAACAGGGTTTTGATGCACCTCATTCGCACCAGACTATTTGTAATGAAGATGTGATATTTTTCTACACCTGCCGATTTCATTTGGACAACTTTTCTCTCTGATGCGAAAATCTCCCACACCTCCTGTGATAAGCCATCCTGGTTTTGGCAAATATATAAATGGCATGAGTCACAGCTTAAAAATGAAACTCACTGTGGCTCAGCTGCTCCAAGTCAGGCAGACGCATGAAGGATGGAGACCAAACTTTAACTTTCTGCTCCGCCTCCTGCGACTCTGAAAACAACATGATCACAAGTCAGGACTGGTCAAAGCTTACATTTTGACTCGTTTTTTTTTTTTTTTCATTTCAAAACTTTTCAGAACTTTACAGAGTTTTCAGTGATTTTGAGCCTGTTAGTATAGAGTTAAAGACCTCTATGAAATAATGATAGATATTTCTGCAGCTCTCAGGGGTTAAAATCAGGAAATGGATGGATGGATGGATGGACGAATGGATGGATGGAAGAATAAAAAGATGGATAGACAAAAGGAAAAATTGATTGGTAAAAATATGGATGGATGGACAGACGGACAAACGGATGGATAGAAAATTGGATGGATGGATGGATGGATAGAAAAATAAATTACAAGCAGTATCTGGAAATCTTCAGTTTTTATAAATTTTGTACATGAGTCAGAAAACTCAGGTGTACATGTTTAAATCTAACCTTTGCTCGTTTCTGTGGTGTCCATCGATGGTTCCTGCTCCAGGTTTCTGTTGAGAGGTACTTCCTGTTCACCATCACTCCTAATAACCGGACAGGAAACGGCTGGATCAAGTCCACACATCACCAGGTCGTGGTCTTCAATAGCTTTATCTAAAAATGGACACAAGACAGCTGACCTCTCTGGAGTCCAATAAATAATCATGGCTGAATCTAAATGTTATTCTATGGCTCAGATGGTTTAAATATTATTTATCCTTTCTACATAAATCCTGATCCATTGCACTCTCCTTCCTCTCCTGTTTCTGGTATATGATATATTACACACACCAGCCTCTGGTTTGTTTTACCACTGACACCAAGAACAGCAGATATTATCGTTTTTCTTTATACCAAAAGAGTTTAAAGAGTTTGAATATTACCACTTTATATCTGATAGGGGAATAGCTAAAGATGCATGAGTGTTCTTCATATAGACATTAAAATATATACCATCTAACCTGGTGAAAGTCTTCACGTCACATTGAACCTAATCACATTAAGTCATGTCATAACGATAAACTTTAAATGTTTTATTGGGATTTTATGAGACCAATGTGGCGAATAAATGTAAAATGGAGAGAAAACAAACAGGAGTCGGACAAGTGTGTGTTTGTGTTCAATCCTATGAGCCAATACTTTATAGAAGCACCATCTGGAGCCCAGTGTTTTGGAGCAAATCTCTACCAGCTTTGCAGCTGTTCGCTTTCACTGCACTGAGTCAAACGGACCAAACACTTTGAAAAACCTGTCCCCTCCCTCACCTGTGGTGGCGCTGCACTAAGAACCACTGAAGGAAAAGACACAAAAACCTCAGAAGAAGAAACTGAGCGCAACTTTCTTATTCATTAAATGTAAACAAACATGGAGAGCTGTCAGATTTTAGCAGTTGTAGGTTTTCGCTTTTATCTTTGGTAAAATACCATGTGCCATTTATCCCGCTAACACTAGACTAGCACATTTGTTTTGATTGCATTTACCCGGAATACCGTTCCGCTCAGCGTTCAGATATGCATTCGAACCTCGTCAGAGTTCACTTCAACCGAACTGAGACCTAGGTTTTTAGGCAGACCAGAGTTCGCTTTTTTGGTTTGCATTAAAGTTCAATTGTGCATTCACACCTCCCCAAATCAACTGGACTTTTTAGGCAGCTAGAGTTTGATTAAAGCTGACCAAACAGGGCCAGTGTGACTACACCCTGGGACTTTTGCCCATTTTTCTTTGCAAAATACCTCAAAGTCATTCAGGCTGGATGGAGAGAGTTCGTGAACATCCATTTTAAAGTCTCACCAGATTCCAGTCCACTCTACAGTACATGCTGTGATCTATGAAACATTGAAATCTGGCTGTCCTTTTGGAAGAGAAACTTCTGTTCCAGGCTTTGGCTTTTATGCAACTTTGCATTTAAAGCGTCATTATTTACAGAATAATGCAAAGTTGGCCATTTGAATGGACTTTTAATGCAACTTTTAGTACTACTTTGCATTAAAAATGTAATTATTTACTGAATGACACTTGGTGAATACTCCTTCATGTTCATAACAGGTGTTATGTCATGTTTACATAACATGTTATAAATACGCATATGTAAGTCTTATGCATATGTCGGTCTTATGCACACTCCTTCAAATAAAGTGTTAGCCAGGCTTTATTCCAGGATTGTCCAAGATTTATCTCTACCCAACTTCCCATAATCTACGACCAGCTTCCCTGTTTCCTGTGTTGACCTACTGTCTAAAATCGCAATAAAATATCTTGAAAAGATCCAAGGGAATGCAAGGAGTGGTACAATGTACAGACATATTCAATAAAATAACAACAAATCTACAAAAACACTTATCTTTAATACAGCTACCTGGTGATGTGCGTGCAGAGCGTTCCAGTCCAGGGCTACTCAGCACTGTGGTACAGTGGTCCTCCGAGGACTCGGGTAAATTAGGCGAGGGCGGCCTTGTGAATTCGTTTCTACTGATATCAAAGAACAAGTTGAGCTCCTGTAAGACCCTGCCAAACTGTTCCTTCATTTCAAAGTCAAAACTGGTGCTTAGATCACAAGAGGGCCCATCAGAGTCAGCAGGAACAGCAGAAGTCGCTGACTGTGGGTTCAATTCATCATGTGAGCAGTGAGAGGAATCATTGGTTGATCCGTTTTTCGGCTCTTTCTCCAGGTATGGGGTGAAGTTTGGGACTTCATTAGAACTGGAGTCACTGGAGATGAATCCATTCTCTGTGTTCTCCTTCTTATCTTCAAGTGTCTTTTCATTGATCTTACTTTCTGCCACTTGCATGTGGTGTTCTTGTTCTTCCTGGAGTGTGTTCAGGAGCTCTGTCGCACCATCATCGTCATCTGGAAAGAGTTTGATCTTTTCAAACGTGTCAAACCCGCCGAGTGCATCCTTGCCGGGAGTGATGGCCGATGGGAAATATCTGACACCATGGAGAGCGTTTTGAGATGGGCACGGAACGACCGCATCAGTTGTAGGAGGAACGGTGCGGAGCGTGGACACATCAGGCATGTGTTGATCATGAGCGAAGCAACCTAGACTTTGTTCTGGATCTTCTCCGTTATAAAAACTCAACCTGTTCTCTGCCCATTCACTAACATCTTGAATGGGAGACTCTTCCCTAATGTCGTCTTCAAACTCACTTTGCTTCTGCATGCGCTCCCCAGTTTCCCGCTCATCTATGTTTATTTCTCTGCCAACTTTTACCTTCTGGTTTTGTTCCTTGCCTTCAGTCGTCACATGGGTTACGCAAATATTGGCCCCAAAAGCTTCACTGAGCTCATTTTCTTGTTTGTCGTCAATACTATTGAGATTGTTGCCATGTTTTTGTGTTTCTCCTTCAATAAAACTGTTGCAGTCTCGTTGTTTATTTTGCCACTCCAATTCTAAATTCCTACATTCATCGGTTTCTGTTTCTTTTGAAGAATGACTTTGTGTGATCCCAGTAACCTCTTCCACTTTGTCAGTTTTGCCGTGTAAGTATTCCAGCTCAGGCATCTCCATGTGGTCAGGGCTGACAGCAACTTTCAGCCGGCTTCCCGTCGTATCGCAGATCTCTCCAGTTCCATCATCTTCAGCAAATGCAGGACTGGATTTGCCCTCATTGTCGGTCTGGTCTTGCATCAAGTTGCTTGTTGTGCCAATTTTATTTTCATCTCTCTGAAGCTGCTCCGTCTGGTCAGGAATTGAATTCAGTGACGCTCTGACTTCAGAACAAAGTGGAGAAGTTGCTTCAGTGTTGCAGACTTCAACTAATGGAGATAATTTTCCACCTGCAGCGCCGTCTGAGTTACAGAGCAGTCGTTCACTCCAGATTACAGGGTCAATTACACAGAATGCATCGGCCTCGTTATCTTCTTTGGCAGCCTCTTGACTGATTCTAACAGCTGCTGGAATCTCTGGCTCTACCACATAGTTGTGCTCCTTGAAACTCACATTTTCAGCTGATATGGTTGTGCCTGACACAAACTCACAGCAAGGAATCAATCCCTCAGAAGATTTGACAAAGGTTTTGCTCCCTTGACCTTTTGTTTCTAGATCTGAGACATTTTCAGGAATCCGATGGTCAGATTTCTGACAATGATCTGCTTCAACGTTTGAGCAGAGTGGGAGAGCATCTTGGAAGGAGGATGTGTGACTCCTCAAAGGTGCCTCCTCTCTCTTCAGATCACCCTCTACAGCATCCGCCAGTTGGCTGAAAGCATGACAAAAATCGGTGTCAGCCGCCTGATGTGAACAGAAGGTAACTGCCTGGACGAGACTGGGTTGAGTTTGAGCCCAAGTCCCAAGATTCCCATCATTCCCGTCATTCTGAAGACAGATGGCAGGATTTTCACCCTTGAGTGACTTCTCCAGCTGTTTACAGTCGGGAAGACTTGGTGTGCTGTTGCTGGCGGGACTTAGCTCATCTGTTTCGGTAACAAAAGACTTCTCCTCTCTCTCAACACTCACACACACCTCATTTGTTTCTGAAGTCACATGAGTAGCAGAAGTAAGATCTGAAGGAAGGCCTGTAGGGTTTTCATCATGATCCTGCCCACTCTCTGCTGTTATCAGGCTGTCGGTCTCCTGGAGGGTATTCGTCGATAGACTGCTAATCGCATCTTGAGACATCCGAAGCTGTGAAGAGTCGAACCCGCTGTTCCTGTGGGGGTCTTCTGTCGCAACATAGTCTGTCCTCGCTCGTTTTGGGGAGGGCGGGGAAGTGGGCTCTGCTTGTGGACTGATTTCTAGGGGGATTGTTTCCATGTTCTTCCTGTAAGAATACCTAAAAAAACAAACAGATAAGCAGCATTAACATTTCCTTACACAAGTCAAAAAAGAAGAAAACGTGTTACCGGAAAAAAAAACTTTTTGCTTCCTATGAAATGTACATCATGTTCACCGAAATGATAAAATGCTGTTAAAAAACTGAGGTGAACTGAGGAGATCTCTGTCCCTGTTTACTCCAACCTTAATGTTATATGATAAACCACCTGTGATTTTGAATAGAATTACAGTAACTTGACTTCGGACATCTGCTTTCAAACGTTATTTCTGATTTTAAAATAATTTCACTTATCTTTGCTCACATAGACTCTGTCATAGAGTCATGGTAAAAAATAATAATAAAAAATTTTGGGGTATCAGGAAGATTTGGTGAATTTGATTATTATACCGTTTTCATTGCACTGTGATACATTTTTGTTTTGATTTAATTTCCCTTTGGGATCAATAAAGTTTATAGAAAAGCACCGCATAAATGTAATCTATTCATGATTCTTAAGAGCAAAAGAGAATTTTTTTTTTTAATTAGCTATCAATTTTAGAAAACTTTATAAGGAAACTGTGGCTTCATGCTAACCTAAATTATTGTTTTAATAAATGGCTAGTTTACATTTAAAGTAGTAATGATTTTATGCCCTTTATTCGGCAGTTAGACAGCTCAAATGACTCACCCACTAAATGAGCAGTTTAATCCTGTGGCTAACCTGCAGTTAGCTTCCTGACTAACCCCAGTTAGCTTCCTGGCTAACGCTCTTTTTGTGCTTCGCTGTGAGTGGCGGGAAACTGTTGCGGCTGCTAAAGAGACAACTACTGAATAATAAGCGGTCTAATTAGGCGCTGCTCGTCCGCCATTACTTTGACCCCGTTTCTAACACAAGCAGCGCGTGACGGTTAAGAAAATATGCTGATGTGGAGTAGAGAAAGGGCGAGTTCATTGTTAGCTCTTGTCCGGTGTTGTTGACAGCCTGTTTCCCGCTGTGTGCGGAGCCTATCAGGCTGATAACACACACACACACGCACACACACCCCCACACACGCTGAGCGTCTGTCTCCTCCTCTCTGTGCATCAGCAGCACTTCGTGTTCAGCAGCATCTTTCTGCGGATCTGCACCCCGTACTTTCTGACTCTCCTCCTCCAAACAGTGGAACAAATAGCAAAACTGGAAAATAAAAGAAGCAGACATTAAAGCCGTGAGCTTCTTGTTTCGTGGTAAGAGCATCTCATACGTCTGAGGTGCTTGTTTTGTTTCTTTCCCCCCCAACCCCCCTCGTCCTCGGAGGGTTTTTGAGACCACTCCAGACTCCAGACCGCAGGACTTCTCTCGTTGACTTCACACTCTCACAAGGTAAGAAAATGAGCGCTTTGCGTTTCTGGCATTTTTCTCCTCAAATTATTCTCCGAGCGCATCATGTATGCTGACATGATGCACCGCGGTGCGTCATCCTTTCTAATTTCCTGAGTGATTCATTGATTTATTGAGCACGTAATTGCAAATAAGCACGCATCCACGTTTAATCAATAAAACCGCCATATTATACCTGCGAGACTAAATCTGGAGGATATTTTTCGTGCAGACATCTAATAAGCATGACACGTCTTGTTTGCTTTACTCTTGAAGCCCACACGCGCGCGCACCCACGCACACACATGCGCACGGGAGTATTTTTGAAACAGCATCCAAAGTGAACAGGTAATAACCATAGATGTGTGGATTCTCTCGGTTTATAATTGGCCCTTGCATGTTGTGGCTTGGCGTGACATGGCACTGGATGGGGTGTGATGTGGAGCTGGTTTGTCACTGATGTTGCAATAGTGTGTGTGTGTGTGTGGGGGGGGGGGGGGGGGGGGGGGGGGGTGAAAGAGAGGGAGAGGGGGAGGGGGGGGGAGGGTAGGAGGTGTCTCCTTAACCCACCCTCAGTAGGAAGCTACATGAAGACAAAAAGGCCTTCAGGATATTACAGCCTATCAAATTTGCCTGGAGTAAAACCTCAGACTGGTTCGTTGACGTCTGATGTTGGATCTCTCTCTCTATACCAGCACTCTGCCCTCCTCTCAAGGTCAGCTGCTGTTGGCAAATGATGGGAAATGGGTGGTGTTATGTAATGGCCCACTGCCCCAGCTCAGGGGCCGCTCTGCTGGCTGTAAAGCCTCCCCTCTTTTACGCTGCAGATATGTCATCATCAGTCTTGCACCTGTCGCCTTATTCGTCCCATCTGCTTTCCCTCCAAAAAGGGTTCAAAAGGACCTGAACCCTCCAGTGACTCAGGTTTAGAGTCAGTGCGGGGTGTGATCGGCAACTGCAAAGTGCTGCAAAGTGAACTAGTGCGCCTCGTCACCCCAGCTCCCCCCCCACCCCTCTTCGGGGCCTGGCCCCATACTCAGGTCTCGTCCTGAAGCGGGCGCACTGGCATTTGCTGATGATGCACCAGCTGGTTCTGTGTTTTGTTTCCTTCGTCTCTTTCCTGTGGCACTTGTGAGTAAGTGGCGCAGAACATCACAAACGCATAGATCGAGACAACAGACGCCCAGGCCGGGGTGTGTTCTCTGTTATTCAACAGGAGCGTCATGCCTCTGCATTTCTCTCGGATCGCACCCATCCCCACCTCCACTGCCTCTCTCCCCCCCACCTCCCGATTACTTTTGCATCACTCTTTATTCCACCGCGCGTACCCAGTAGTGAGAATGCATCAGAAAACGCTCGGCGGAATGTGAAGAGGGAGTTTAGTCATCGTCGCATTTGCATGCAGCGCGTAGGGAGTTCAGTCATATAACATTTACAGGCTGTTTTCATCCCAGCGCTGGTTGATTGCATCACAAGGGTGGCGGTGGACGGTAACAAGCCAGATGGGCGACTGACAGGGGTCGTAGGAAGCTTGGAAGAATAGCAATCAGCCGAGGTGCCAAATGGGAATGACAAGCAGCCCTATATGGAGGATGAACGTCATCCGTTTGATGGATGTGGACGAAGATGATGTTTTAAAGTTGCCCTAGTTGTCCTGAATAAAATGTTTCACAGTGTCCCCGAAAAATAATTTAAATCCCTTGAGCCTTTATTCACATTTTGTCACATTTCAGCCACTAACCTCAATGAAGACAGAGCAACACATCATTATCATCACTGGTTCTCAATTGGATTTAGATCTGGACTTGGACTGGGCCATTCTGACACATGAATATACTTTAATCTAAACCATTGCATTCTTACTCTTGCTCTATGTCTTGCTTTGGGTCATTTTCCTTGCATGTCTTTTGCAGCCTCTAACAGGTCTTCTTCCAGGATTGCTCTAAATTTGGCTCCATCCAGCTTCTCTTTAACTCTGCGTGTTTCGTTGTAACCTGAAAAAAAGGTGAAAAACTTGGTGTGAATGCCCTTGCAAAGAACTCAAAACATACATACATAAGACTAATTCAAATCAAACTTCCTGAGACAAATCCCTGTCAAAAGAGTGAAAAATAAGTACCTCAGCAGCACGGAAAATGTGATGCTGGATCCATCGGCTGCACACTGATGCAGCACAGATGCGAAACCGTCTCTGCTGCTTGTTTGTTGAGCAAGTGACAAGAGATGACGTGTTGAGTATTGCTCACATTACGATGCAGCGTGAGCGCTTTGTGAGGACATTGCGAACGTGATGCCACATGGCACCACATCAGACATCACAAGTCTGAATCTCCTACTGAAAACGCAAGAGTTCTGCAAGAGGTCCACCTTATCTCATGGCCGTTCTTGTGAGCCTTTAAAAAAAGATGTAAATTTTCCTACTGACAGGTGATTTGGGGAAAGGCCTCCATTTACACAAAGAAAGACACGCACAGTGTCATGATGGCAATGAACTACGTCATTTGTTCACATCTCTCTTAGGATGTGTGCACACGTCCCGCTGCTGCTGCTTTCTTCATCCTGGACCTATTTTGAAACAAAGTGGTGTCTTGCACCTTCCTGTCAGAGGGCATTGCATTTGCACATTCCCTGAAGAGCTGACATTTGCTTATGAGATCACAGACCGACAAAACAAAGGCAAAGGGTAGAGTTCAATTCACACTCATATTTGTGCAGTTCCAGTGATCCAGATATGGATGTAGACAAATCTTTTGTCACCAAACCTAAATGTGAGTTTATCCATTGTATTCTGATTGTCAAAGTTTAGGTCCAGGAGGAAAACCCACATTTCCCTCCGTCTAGTGACATCCAGCAACTCATTAGGAGATCCCAAAGCGTTCCAAAACCAGATGGGATACATAGTCCCTGTTTCTGGGTTTTCATCGGGGTCTCTTCCTAGTGGGACATACCCTTAATTTCCAAAGGTAGATTGCCAGAAGGCATCCTTGTTGAATGCCTGAACTACCTTAACTGATTTCTTTCAACAGCCATCATCGTTTTTGATGTATCGCATTAGAAAAGGTTGAAGGAAATGACAAACTTCGACATAACTTTCTCAATATTGCAAAAAAGGTGGTTTTTGGCTTTTCTTAATGTGCTAGAGGGACATAGAATCACATTTGCCAAATAAGTTCTGTTGTGGTGAGCATTTAAGTCACATAACTCATCAGCTATTTCCATTGTTGGTGTGCATTATATTTGCATTTCTTTCCATACATCTTCTACAGCATGTAACGTCGTCAATACTGGTTGGCATGACAGAACAATTACAATTTTCCCGATAGCAGCACATTCTTGAAAACTTCTCTCTGTTTTTCTAAGACGTGTGGTCCATAGTAGGTTTCAACCTCAATTTCCTGTTTATTACAGCCATGTGTAACTTCAACAGCTGATGAAAGTACGCTTTGCATAGCCTGGTTGATTCTCTTCAAACCAGTAAATGGTAACATGGATAATTTGCCTTTTCTTGCAACATTTTAAAAGTTCACTCAAAATATCCATGGCAATTGGACGGAAACAGCTTATACAGAGACTCCACCCTATCTCTAAGGTGGGGTCAAGCCAACTTACGACGGAAGCTCATTCTTGACTGGTTGTACCCAGGATCTCATTCTTTCTGCCATGATCCTTATCTCGTGACCACAGATGAGGGTCAGAAAGTAGACGGACCGGTAAATTTCAAGTTAACAGACAAAATACTTTGTGCAACCTCCTTTTGCTAACAGTGTAGCATCCTCTAGGAAGAATCTTACTAGATTAGTGGTTACCAACGTTGTGATTGGACTCGCACTGGGGTAGTTGTGATGTCTTACCCTGTTTGACAGACCCTGTTTGCTATTTAAAGAGTCACGTTGTGCCATGTATCCTTCACAAGAACCTTCAGAAGAGAAACAGGGACACATCATGACAGGTCCTCCACCATTTTTAACAATGGGCATGAATAACTTTTCCACATATTCTGCATGTATTTCACGTTAAACCTAGCTGGAATGTTGTTGTGGAATGAAACACTAGTGTCATCTGATACATGGTTCCCATTAAAAACCCAATAGAGTTTGAGAAATGCTTACATTGGTGAAGGTAGGACAGATAGAGATTATTCTGGCCTGTTGATGGCATGTTATTGGTATTATGGAGACTTGGATACACTCTTTTCCTACTTCAATAGAGGCCAGTTGCAAAAGGAAATGGGTTGCTGTGGGAAGGAGGTAAAACATTATGTATTTCTAGCTGAATATTCCAAGACATGGGGCAGTGTGTGGAGTAGCAGTAGAGGTTATTGTTCTCCATGGTATGATTCTAGACCTAATTTCATCACACATTTCCTTTGTAAAAAAAAAAAAAGAGAACCAGTAGCTGTTCCATTAAAAACAAGTATTTCCTCATCCCATGAGGTTTCCATACTTTTTGTTTTAACCTGGTAAACCTCGGTAGAAAGGTGTGCCTTTTATGCCATCCTGCAGATGTTTAAGATACTATTAAAATTCTGTAAAAGTGGTCACTGGAAGAATAAATTTGCCTCCTCAACAATCCCCAAGCTCCAATTTAGGTGATTTTCACAGAGAAACCGCAGCTAATGGATCGCAGGGTCAGTTATGAATGAGAAAATTGTACAAATTCCTCTGCTTTTTGATTAGCAACTGAATGCACTTAGGATGCTCAGGGGAGTTGCATTAACACAAAGCTTCTTTGGCTCCATTAAAAAAAGTCACTTTTTAGAGGCGCATTTCCCACGTAAAGGTCTTCTTCTAAAGGGTCACGTCTTGCAGCATGCAGAGGGGGTTCAGATGCGGACCAGGGGCCTCATGCATAAAGCATGCGTGCACACAAAAAACGCACAAGTTGGCATGCATAAAAATTTACTTTGCGTCAAAGTTTGCATAAATATACACACACCTTTTTGCTGGCATGAAAATGTGCGCCAGCCACCAAACTTTTTCTATGGGCAATATCAAACTACAAATCGTCAAAATTCACATAAATACACTGAAATCTGACTACATTCAGTTATTTAGACCAAGAAGTTTCAAACCTGATGTTTTTTTCATGGTTTTAATGTTTTATTGTTTAAACGTAAACGATGAAACTGAACCGCATTTATCCTCAGACAATAACATAACACGCACACAAAATAAAGAAAATAAAAATTAAAAAACACCGTCGTGGCACAACGTAATTGTGGCACAGCGCTTTTTGGCTCTGATGGAGAATATTGCCAATGGAAGGATTCAGAGGGAGCGATTGATCAGAGATCATATTGATCTGCTAGAAAATGTTGATGATGGTTTATTAGCATTTAGATTAATCCAGACTGATCATCCTGGAGCTCTGAGCAGAACTTAAAGAAGGAGCCGTGAGTGAATGCGCCTTTATGGACAGAAATCATCTCTATTCTGCAAATGTACAACTTCTGCACATGATTCTACTATTTACAATAAACGTCCACATTTCCACTCAAAGCACTCTCTGACACTTTGTCTGTCGCTACTGTTCTAACAGGCATTTGCACGATCTCTTTATTTATTATTTTTTTATTTAGATTTTTTTTCTTTAAAATTTATGATTTTTGTTTTTGTGAGGTGACCTTGTGCCATGAAATCACATTTTACATCAAATATAGTTTTTTTTTATTATTATAAATACTTACACTGCTATAAACAAGGACGTTGCCATGGTTACTGCTTCATGTGGTGGCAGGCTTCCGGGTATTTATACTAATTTACATATGTATTTAAGGGTGGCGACAGGGTGGACCAGCAGCTGCGCTCTATTTCCCGCAAATTAGGATTTATAAAGGAAAGGTGCGCGGCCACGTGCATGCGCACTGCTTTATGCATCCAATTTGTTTTGTGCGCTGCACTTTTCTACGTTTTTCCGTACGCCAGGTTTTACTGCGCACTCTTTAATTCATGAGGCCCCAGATGATCCAAAGTTGAAAAAATGACTTAACCCAGCCAGTTTGGTATTCCAAAGAAATCACATTAGTTATGCTTGTTTCACTGTGTACGATCAAAAAGATTCAAAAAAAATCTTTGGCCCTAACAATTCATCTATATTTATCGATATTTGTCCAAGTAAGGTATCAATTTTTCATTTGTGAGTATTGATACATTAAGTCCTACTCAAATCCCTTGTGTTTCAACTTGCACATGTACATTAAAAATGACATGTAATGAAACAACCAGTTACAATTAATTAAATAATGAAATAGATAAATTCTATTATCTAATATAAGTGAATAAGAAAAAAAAGGTTCCTTTTCTGCATAACCAAATACTTAAAGACAGACAATTAACATTTAAACAAAGCAAATGTATAACAAAAACAACATTTGTTACACCAGTATTATACCATCAGGTCAATTAATTTAATCCAAGTCTATGGAACAGTCACAAAGTGTCACCAAAATCACTCTGTCCCTCTGGTTGCTTTCAGAAAATCTTTAAAATGTATCGAAGCGTACCGTTTGTTGAATACCGTGATATATACCGTATTGTGAGCAGAATATCGGGTATCGTATTGTGAGGTTAGTGTGTCGCTCCAGCCCTAGTACATACACTATATATGTAATTTTCAAATTGAAACACAGAACCGAACAGGTACTCTTGTCTATTACGAGTGGATTGTTCTCCCTTTAAACTCCAGATTTATATGAATTTTATGGCCGTACAAAACACAAACCTGTAAAGGCTCTTGAGATAACGTGTCACCAAAAAGATACTGACTTTATTTCTCCAGCGGCGTTAAATTTGACGCCTCTGTTTGCTGTGCTTGTGAACAGGGGGCTGTTTGGAATAGTGCCTGGATGTTGAGAAACTGACAGGCAGGATGTAAAAGTCAGCCGAACAGCATTTCCAAAGCGATGTCGTAGGAGAAGCGGAGTCAACGCTTGATCAATAAAGGATCCCGGACACCTTGAAAGCGCCTGAGCGAAATGATTAATATCTCACAGTAACAGGTCTGCTGCTTGGCAGCCAACTTCTGAGTGGGCTGTTGTAGCGTCTCTGAAAGGCAGAGTCTTATTTAGGAAAAAAAAAACGCAATTGTCCACAATGTATGAAACGATTTGTTATTCAGGGTACAGCACAATATAATCCCGCTGTTGATTTAACCATTGTCTTACTCGGATGTGAAGGTGGCTCGCAACAATAAGTGTTAAAATGAGCTTGATAATTAATTGTCTTTCTGATGATTAACATTTTTGAAGGGCAGTTTTGTTTACGGATATTTCATAATCTGTTTCATTTATGGTTTTGGTAATTTCCAATTTACTTATTGTTTTTCTGGTTATTTAAAATATCTTTCACTTCCAGTCTGAAGTATTCTTCTCAAAGTTAAAGTTTATTGATTTTTGAGACAGCAAACTTGCATTATTATGCCATTATCGTTGTACTACTAGAAAATGGTCTCAAAATAACAATATTATCGTTTATCGGAATTGTTTCTGGAACAATTTATCGTCCAACAAATGACAGGCCGATTCTTGCGGCTCATTGCTGCAGCGCGTCTTTACCACCATGCAGACAGATAACTGGCACCATCCATTAAGTGTCGGTCTTATCACGCAGAAGGAGGTCTGAAGGAGCGTCTCAGCAGAGATGGAGAGCGGGGATGTTCCAAAACTCTACCCGTATTTTGCAAATTTATGATAATTATGGGTTGGATAATGATCTAATGAAGGCCATAAAGTGGCAGGATGAGCACCAGGCAGATTGGAGCTGAGGCAGCTGCGTGCACCCTGCAGCAGGAGGAGGAATTAAGGAAGATAAACTAAAACATACTAGAGTTTTTTTGCAACTTCACAGTGGGGACACGCTACCTCAAAAGGTTGTTATTAAACCCGTTTGAACGGGTTCCATACACGGAGGGAGATATGTTGGACAAATAACTATCTTTAAACAAAACTGGGAAATGAGAACATGCCGTATTCTAAAAGTATTCACACCCCTCAAATTGTGTTTTAGTCACTTAGCAACCATAAAGTATTAATTGTGACCTTTTTTTTTGTGCATACAGAAACCAGAAACATTTGAAGCTAAAGGATGAAGGATGGAGCCAAATACAAGGAGTATGAAATATGGCTGCAGCTCAGCGATTATTTTAGTCAGATAAAACAAATTTGGCACATTCGATGGACTTTTCAGTTAACTATATAAGCTTATTTTATGCAATATGCCACCATCATTATATTAGTAGAAAATAGTCTCAAAACTGCAAAATTATTGTTTTTCTGGAACGATTTATCGTCCAGCAAAACTCGTTAAAGTTACAGACCTACGTATGACAAGACTTGAAAGGAGGCTTTTTGTTTAGTCTGAATATTAAATGCAAATCATATCTTAAGTTATACTACAGTGTTGCTCTAGCACATGTAATCTAAACGAACCCATTTGACAAAATGTGCTCAGGTGGTGTGAATACTTTAGCAAGGTACTGTGACCAAAGCACAGAAACTCTGCTTCGAACCAGTTCAAATAAAGTACAAAAAAGAACAAATGAGGACCAGCAGCTGCTCAAAGGCAGAAGCAGAAACTGAACGCTATGATGCAGGAAGGTCTAATTTACAGCGTGTGACATTCAGCCATTCTGCCTCGTAACGCACTTCATTTGTTTAAAGCGTATTTTTAGCGCTCTTGAGAAATCTCTGCTTGCAGCTTTGATGAATCGCTCTCCCAAAAACCTCGTACAGTAGCGCGGACTGTTAGCTCTTGGTCTTGCTCAACATTTGAATAATGCCTAACCTCAATCCTCTCTCTCTGTGTTTGTGTGTGTCTCTGTGTGTTTTTCTTGGGGCCTTCCCTTCTTCATTTTCTGCTTTCTAGGGGAAAAAAAAAATGGGGAAACAGAACAGCAAGCTGACCCCTGAAGTGATGGAGGACCTGGTGAAGAACACGGAGTTCAATGAGCACGAGCTGAAGCAGTGGTACAAGGGATTCCTGAAGGACTGCCCCACCGGCCGGCTAAACCTGGACGAGTTCCAGCAGCTCTACGTCAAGGTGCGGCTCCACTCCATCCGTCACACCCGTTATGCGCTCGCTGCAGAAGTGCCAAATTTGTGTTGCGTGTTAAACCCAGAGGCAGGAAAGCAAAAAAAGATTTACTGAAGAAGAGATTTGACAGGAATCGTGGTCTAGACAAGCAGTTCTTCAAGGAATGTCAAACTGGTTTGAGTGTCAGAGATAAGAGAGTTGTGGCGATGATAAGACGCAGTAGATGAATGGCGTGTTGAATCGAAAGGCTTGTAGTTGCAGGATGGCGTTTGTAGCATAGAAGACCGCCAGCAGCTGAAGTGGGACGGCTGAGATGGCTTGTGCGAAAAGGACGAAAGAGACTGAGTGGTGGAGCTGGGAACTCTGACCACAACTTGTCTAAACTCGCTGTGTTTCCAATACAAATGTGAGCAAAACTTTGTCAATATTCTGCTAATATTATAAAAATATCATTTTTGAAATCGTGGTATTTTCACTAAGTAAGAAACGGAATTAAAATCACACGTGAATACGTTTTGTTCACGCTATCAGTCATTGAAAAACATGCTGCGCCATCCTCCTCCTACCACTTCCTGTCGTCTTCTTCGTCTTTTCTGCCAGTAGTAACATCCGGTTGTTGATCACATGACTCGCGCGATACGAAAAAGGTGTTACTATTGCTGTTTTTGTGAAATCTACAAATTTTGATGTGGTTGAAAAACCATCTCATCCAAGCGTAAAAAGTTTTTTATTGAAAAACTTTTTTTTATTGCTGTGTTTCCAATTCTGAAATTGTGCAATTTTATGGTTGATAGAAACGCAGCTACTGACTTTGTAGTTTAGGCCATGTAATTATACAAATTTGAATTACAAAAGTAATTTTGCTTAATGGATACATGCTAGTGTCGAAAAAACACATTTTGCGAGTAAAAGTTTTTGAGCTAGAATGAGGTGGTTCTTCAATCGTATCGATTTTAGTGTATTTTGCAAAACTGGAGCAGAAATGCTTTTTTCACATCTTACGAGTCACGTGATCAACAACCAGATGATGCTGGTGGAAACGATGAAGAAGACGACGACAGAAAGCAAGTTGAAGTACGACGGCGCGGCATGTTTTTGACATATCGCGTGAGCAAACTTATTTATGTGTGATTTTAATTGCGTTTCGCATTTAATGGAAACACAGCGATTGCGAAGTTGGGTTTGTTTGACATTAGCCGAATATTGACAACGGAATATGTAATGGAAACACAGCCTGTGTCGAAGAATGGCTTTGATAGATTACATGTAAACATCAAATATGGCAAATATTATTGTTTATTGCAATAATTGCTCGGACAATTTATAAGAACTGGTATTGTGACAGGCCTTGTGACCAGCAGGAAGACTGCTCCTCTGTAAGTACGGAATAAATTATAAAATGGCCGCTGATTGTATACAGTGATTTAGATGGCTACTGACTTAAATTTTTTTAACAGATTACTGGGAGATGCAGGAGTTGTTTTTTAGAACTATTTGCTCTCACATTAAAGCTTTAAACACTTTCATAACGTGTTTTTGCACTGCTGGTTTTTGGAAGTGTTAGTTAGGGTCATGTGAATCACCACAGCAACCAGTGTTATCGCTCTTCATGCATGCCTGCTTTTAACCTGCCCACCCTCTCTCTCTCTTTCTTTCTCTTTCTTTCTCTCTCTCTACGCGCTTCCACTCGCCCCCTCCTGTATCTGGGCAGAAATCCAACAGAGAGTCTGAAATCAGAGGCACTTGAACGATCATGCTCCCATGCTAATATGCATCCCACCGTGTCTTATTACCTCTGATGAAGCGGTGGGAAATTATTCTGTGGTTTATTCATTTACACACACAAAAGGAGGAGAATCCTGTTCACTAAGATGACATAGGAATTAGACTAATATTAGGATAAGCATCCATGTGCGCAGCTATAGATTTAAGCTGTAGGTGTTTACACATCTGGGACTAAGGGTGCTTCCAGATATAAATAATACGGTCATTATTCTTTCCTCCAGGCTAAAAGGATTATCACACCTGGGATCTTGTGTACCTTAATTTACTCTTTCACAGTCTAAAAGTACATTTGCATGCCAAGCATGTCTTTGAAAACCTGTATGCTATTGAAGTCGCCTAGAGTTGACTTTGATCCATCCTTTGATTCTAAAAAAACCCCACCAAAAAACACTTAGAAAAGTGTAGTAGTTTCGTCAAAAAAGATCGATATTCTTATTTTTGTGATGCAAGAATCAATATGCCTGCACCAGAAATTGATTTGATGGATAATATAAGGCTCTTAGATTTCCCAGTCCAGGCTTTGGAACCTCGTAGCTTCCTAAAGGGTTGCAAGTATGTTTTTTACATTTTTTTTCTAAAACTGTCACCATGTCTAGCATGACAAAAGCAACCAATCAGAAGCAGGAGGAGGGTCTTAGCGCTGTCAATCATGCTTGTGTACGCACTGATGGCGGAGAAGCAACTCAGGAAAACCGTTTAAGGACGATTTTGTTTACAGAGACTTCAAAATTCATTTTATTTGTTGTTTATTTATTTTGAATACTTCCAGTTCCAGTGTTAAATGTTTATTAGAATTTAAAGTTTATTGATCTTTGAGAATGTGGTCTTGCTTTATTATGCCAATATCATCATATTACTTGAAAATGGTAGCAAAACCACAATATTTTCATTTATAGCAATAACATCTGGAACAATTTATTGTCCACCTAAAATTAGTTATTGGTGCAGGTCTAGACGTTATATATATATCAGTAAATATTTATGGTCTGTAAATCCAGTAAGGAAAACATCCAGAATCAGCCGTTGTTTTTTTTGGGGGGGGGGGTTTTAGCATCTTGTGCTTTATGTTTGAACTTCCTGAGAGTCCTCAAGGAAGAAAGCACTCACAGTAGTGTAAGAATGAGCATTAATCTTTTATCAGTGGGGCTGGGAAATGCATCGTTGCCGGAGGGGGGGTCTACCATTGCATAACACACACTTATGCATCCAGGCCACCTCTGCTAAATGGCAACTTTTTTTAACCCTAACTTTCTACATCAGCTCACTACCAGTCATGAAGAAAACCGTCAATAAGTCAAAATCATTATTAGAAGATGCATCAGTCAACCAGCAGTAGAAAATTTCAGCATTTACTTTATAAGCATGATGAATAGCACTTTTAGCAAACTGCAAATACTTTTAAATTCTATTCAATAGGAACAGTAGAAGAAAAATCACAAAAGAAGCAACACAGTTCAAATCAGGAGAGGTCTTACAGGGCTGGGGGTTACCACCTATTTATTGATTGCAGCTCATTTTGATGTTTCTAGACATCAATATATCAGTGATAGCCAATAAATGGAAGAAGAAGAAAAAAAAGAAGTTTGCCTGCGATCTCACATCAGTGGGACAGATTGTTCCTGTGAAGAGTGACGGGGTGTGTGTGTGTGTGTGTGTGTGGGTGGGAGGGGGTGGGTGTGTGTGTGTGTGTGTGTGGAGTTGGGATTGCAAGGGGGGAGGGGCCATATGTTTAGTGGGAAGGCGATGGAGGCAGAATGGCACCAGCAGAAAGTGAGAAGCAGAAAAAGGGGCAGAGGTGAGGAAAACTAAGCAAGTGAAGGAAAGTTTGGGTAAATTATTTATTAGTCATTAGAGCCACTGGAGTCAGAGAGCAGAGTGATGGCAAATGTAGAAGTCAGGGCAAAGACACATCGTGGATGAATATTTACAGCCCATGAAGCTTACCTAACATGATAAGGTTAGGTTGTAGATAGAAAAATAAAATGCATTTCTGAAAAAAGAATTCAGAAATTTTGAGATTAAATTTTTGACTTTTTGGCAATTTTCTGAGTTTGAAAAGATGAAAAATGTCTTTTCTAGAAAACATCTGGGATTAATCTTAAATTTTTGAGATTTTTTTTCTTGCACATTTTTGACTTTTAAATCTCAAAATTTCCAAGTTTTTTTCTAGAAAACTTCTGAAATTAATCTTCAACAATTTTTTTTTCTTCTTTTTTTTTGTGCAAATTTTCAACTTTGTTTTTTCTAGAAAATTTCTGGGATTTGTGTCAAAATTTCAGATTGTTTTCTAGAAAATTTTCTACTTCTCAAAGTAGAATTTTTTAATGAGCTTAATCTAAAAATTTCAGGGGGGTTTTTCATGCAGATTTTCATTTTCTCAAACTCTAAAATGCCCCAGTTCTTTCTAGACAGTTTCTGGGATTAATATCAAAGTTTCAGATTTTTTTTTTCTAGCTAATTTTTAACTTTTCAAAATAAGAACTTTCCCAATGTTTTTCCAGAAAATTTCTGAGGTTTTTTTTTTTCTAACAAATTTGCAAATTTTCAAGCTCAGAAATTTCACCGTTTTCCCCAGGCAGGGTGATAAACACAGTGCTACTTCCAGCCGGCGGTCTACCTGCAGTAAATGTAACTGTTTTGGGGATAAAAATAAAGCGGTAAAAGCAGGTGCAGCATGTCAGCTGGAAGTAATGGCCCTCTGTCTGAGAGCTTCCTTTGATGCTGTGCAACAAAACGTCACGTTTAGGCTTCAGTTGCTCCATGTGTTCTGTCATATTCAGCACTTTAAAACAGAAATCCCATTTATTTTATGTATGCTGAGAATCCGTACTGATAATGTTCAGAAATTACAGAAAGAACTCAAGCAGAGGACCAAAACAAAAAGAAAAACATGAGCACTTCAGAAAACCAGCAGTTAAAACACCCATTAGTTTGGTCAATTAAATGGAAATAGCACATTTAAATGCAAATTTCGTGGTTCAGAAGTCAGCACTCAGCTTTAATTTTCCACTTAGAACATTTCAATATTTCAGTATGCCCCACATAATCACCTAAAAGGTTGGCCATTAGAAAAATAATAATAGGAAAAGTGCATTCCTCATTTAAACAGATAGTGGTGGAAACTAGAATGGAGGCAGAAGTGATGGATGAAGGGAAGGTTTAGCTCTAAACCGCCATTCATCAAAGCGTCTTGGATCAATGGCCTGTGGAGGGCAAGCCCACTATGAAGGAGTTTGTCCTCGTTAGGCTTTATGAGAATTTGATGATTCTGTTTTACCACACCCTCAAAATGTGATATGAGTTTTCCATACCTTACCTTGAAGAATTTCAAAATATCCTGTTTAGGTTCGTCTTATCTTAGAAGCCATCTTGTATATTGTGCAGTGGTGGGACTCAATGAACATTTTTTCTGGAGTTCATTTCAGAGTCTAACTGATGAATTGAAGTTAGTCGCATTTTAACTGAAGACTGTGTATCGACAAAACAAACATTTTCAATTCCAAAACCCTTTTTGCTGCTATGTTATTGAATGTGACAGCACACGTTGCTGCTGACATAAACACAAACAGCTGACCAATAACAGGGATCAGAAATATTCAGGAAAAAAAATGCATCTTGGGAAAGGCTGTAAACATTAGCTTGTATTTTTAGTGGTAAGACGGGTTCCACTGCACGTATGGATGCATACTAGGGTATATTTTCTGTATGGACTATTAAAAAAGGCGATTACAAGAGTTTTTAGAACAGGTCTCAAAAGTTACGTAACTCAGTTGTTACTCTGGGGTCAGTTTCACTGACATTATTAACTGAATCTAACCTCCAAAATCTAAAGGTTAAAGTTTGCTCAAAACGTTAGGTAGGACGATGTTTGTTGGTAGTTTTTCTAAGAGCAAGTTCTCTGCTCACAATTCCTGACCACACAGTCTCCAAATCATTAAAATGACCTGTTGCTCTTTCTGTTTCCCCTGTGGATTCCCACATTTAGCGGTGTGGCTGGGCTCAGACAGCGGCACAAAAATGGAAGTGAGCCTTCCGAACTAATTCACACACACAGTGTGAAACATCGCCCTGAAACGCAAGCCTCCCTTTGAGCATTGACGCCTGAGAAGCTGTGGGTGATTGGATTGAGGTATATCTTAAGTAGAAATGTTATCCACATTGTGATTGTTGGGTTTTAAGGGTTTTAGTAGAGAACGGAATGAGTTTTGTTCCTCTGCGTTGCTAAAAAGGCGATAGCTGTAGCCCTAAGCCCAAAGTAAACACATGCGCTGGCCTGAATAAAGATGTATGGATGGATTCCGCTCCGATGCAAATCGCCTGCCGCGCCTAGAGGCTTGTCGTTGTTTACGGGCACGGTGTGAGAGCCCATCTCTCTCCCGAGTGTGAGACTCCCCGCGGCCCGCAGACAGACTGACAGACAGATCACAGGAAGGTAAATGGAGCGACAGAGGGACACTGACATCATCTGGCCAACAGCCACGTTTCTGCGAGGAAACATATGGGGCCTAATCACAGGAGACAAAGGGACAGACAGAAAAGACAGAGATGCGCCGTTACACTGACATGGAACATTAATTATGAGAGAGGACTCGTTTGGAAACTCTTTGTGCATCATTAGGACAGATGTGGCAGAAGGTGCAGCGGGCCCCTGGGGGATCCGCTCAGTTTTATTGGAAGTAGAACTTTTTAAGGATCCTCTTATTTGCTAACTGTGTCACTACACGCACAGATAAGAGCTAAATAACATCCATGCTGCAGGATTGATGTGAATATTTAAAGGCACTGATGCACTGGGTGTCACTAATGGGATATGCAATGAAAAGAGACGAGGTGTGCATTGTGGGAAATTGGATTTATCAGCCTCAGACGGCATCAGGTGATCTGGAGTTTTTAAGGTGTTTTACTCAAACGTCAGACTTGGTTAAAGCAAACATACACAAAGGGTTGATGAGTTCAACTGAAACAATACCAAATTACTTTGGTTATTGCTATTTGGTTTTGAAGATTGCAGTTAGCACACAAAACACAAACCTGTAGATTCCTTAATATTGTGGTATTTTCTGTCTTTCATTTTTAAAAATGATAACTGTTTATTACACCAGTATTACCATTACGAACACAAATCTAAAAGAAAAAGTCCAAAAGAAGGTGCTTTTTCTCAGTTTTCTTCATCTAATTTATTCCTTTTTAGACTTTGAGCTAATCAAGAAAGAGTTCATTGTCAAAAAAACAGGAAACCTGTAATGTCTAGCTAGCGCTAGCTGGCGAGATTGATTGATAGCTAGCTAAAAAGCTAGCGACATAGCTAGCTAGCTAGCTAGCAAGATAGATAGATAGATAGATAGATAGATAGATAGATAGATAGATAGATAGATAGATAGATAGATAGATAGATAGATA
>CAEFZY010063486.1:0-40608 GCA_903066815.1 Brachyrhaphis roseni | reverse complement strand
AAAGGAAATCTACTTAAGAAGGATGTTCCACATTATTAAGCAGGCCACAGGTTTCAAGCAATATGGGAAAGAGAAATGATCTCTCTGCTGACGAAAATCATCAGATAGTGTAGTGCCGTATGACAAGGTATGAAAACATTAGATATTTAATAAAAACTGAAGCGTTATCGTACTGTGAAGAGATTTGTGGCTGATTCAGAACAAAGCTGGGTTTGTGCAGATAAAGGCATAATGAGGAAGGTGGTGCCTCTGGAACCTCAAGGTGGAGGATCCTCCAGAGGCTTGCGGTGCATGAACCTACTATTCATATATATATATATATATATATATATATATATAAGTGTACAGTGGATATGGTGTCATGAATATCTTCGGTATAAGTATGACTGCTTTCAAATTGTTTGGGGACATAACACTAAAGGCATTTAAAAAAACAAAAAACAGATTTTTAAATTGTTCTGTTTTTTCAGGTGCATAATTGTTGGCTCCTAAACTATTTCAAGTTTCCAAGTTCTCTTTAAGAAAGCAGCTAACAGACCCTGGTCCATCTGTGTATCTTTGCCTCCCACCTGATAATCGCCAAAGTTGAGCAAACCAAAATAAGTTCACGCTTTGCAGAAAAACGTGTTGTGACAGTTCTCACTTTTTAATACTCCAAAGATATTGTTACTTTTTAGCTCAGAGAACTGATAGTGCTTGTCCTGCTTTGTTTTCTATTCATGCGTTCTTATCCGGATTTCTTTTTTCTATGTTTTTCTAATTAGCCACCAGGTTTGTTAGCCTTTTGCTCTCCTTGCAGTTTTTTCCACTGTCATGTCTGTTCAGTTGTGCAACAAACTATCTAAATGATGTGAATGTCTAAATGGAGTCTACATCTGTTCCTGACTAAGAAATGAATGAAAACCAGGCCTGGCTCATACAGTTTCATAAGGAATAAGATCATAAGAAATGACACAAAAGCTGGTGAACAAAGCAGGTGTCCACAATTTTAAACATAATACCATACTGTGTGTTGCAGTGTGACTACTGGTGTTATTGTTCTTCTTACTTAGTAAATCAGATATTATTATAACAGTTATTATTATATCAAACCCCGCTAAAGAATTATTGTTTTTAGGAAGTTCCTCAATCATAAGTCAGTCCATTTTTAATGACAGAAATGTGTTACAATTTGAAGTTGCTGATGAAACCGAGCCTCCTTTTCTGTAGGTGGTTTTGCTAACTGCCCAAAACCATAAACGCAATATTAGTAGAAATACAGAACACTTAATGCTCAAACAATATAACCTATGCAGTATGGTTAAGTGAATGAGGTGCAATCCACACCTGATTAACATTTAGAACATGTTATGGTTTGTTGTCTACTAATGAAGGAAATCAGGAAGATATTACTAATTGCTTTTACCTATTCAGCCTCTATGCACCTCAAATCTGGAACAAACTTCCATCACACTGCAAAACAGCTGAAACGCTGAATTCCTTTAAATCAAGGCTAAAAATTCACCTCTATAGAGTTGCTTTAGAACCCTAGTAAATGGAATATTGACCAAAATTTTTGATGTATATTGATGATTTTGACTATGGCACTTGACAAAGTGTAATCTCCATTATTAGTTTTTACAATTGTTGACTATATGATGTGTTTTATGTTTTCACATTGCAAAGCACTTTGAACTGCAATGTTGTGGAAATGTGCTAGCTCAGCATGATTGGCACTAAACCTTCTATTAGACAAAAAATACAAAAACTGCTTTATTTTTGTGGACTCTTTTGTAACAGGAATATAGCACAGGTGCTGATAAATTAAGCAAGTTACAAAATGCTTCAACGTGTAGAGGATGGAAAGTTATACATAGTGGATTGGATTTCAGTAGATAAATCAAATATATAGAGAAAATGTAATTTATGCGAATTTATCATTTATGTCTCTGTATTCACTTCCCAAACAGCCATTATTTACATATTTGAGAAGTCATTAGATGCTCTCTCAGTCTCTGTTCACAACAACAGAATAAGCTCTCTGTAACTATCCCCTGTCGTACCTTAATGTGATGTGTCCATGCAGGAGCTGATGTCCTTTTATAGACAAAGGACAGACACTTTCCGCCATTTATGGCTCCTCTAAAGCACAATGAGGGTGGGTCAGCATCCAAGGTGAGAGAAGGCAGAGGCAAAAAAGGACAAGACAGATCCTGTCAACTTCATACTTCTTCACACTGAACCTTTGACAGCTTTAAAAATGAGTGCCAAAGTGTTTTGAAGCAGTGCCAAGTGCCTCTGTGTGTTTTGAAAAGCACCCAACTGTCATATACAGTTCAATTAAGTAAGAGGCATAAATCCTCACCTCGGTGTATCTAGCAACCGTGACTTGTCTAAACCTGCCTCGGTTGTGGAGACTATTGTTTCTCTCACAGAGCCGAAGAGACAAAAGTGAGAGGCCACAGCTTGCAAAATGTGTATGCTTGTAAATACTAGTGAGTGAAAAGACATAAAAAGGCAGATGATGGAGAGAGATAACGTAATGCATTCTGGGTAAGAAGTCACATTCTTGATAACTTGCTAGTTTCATCATGCACAGCAGGCATTTTCACAGTGTTTACTTTGAATGAGGGGAATACTCTTTCCAGCAGCTGCACTGCAAATAAACACCACTGCACTTATCACAGAAAGGCTAATGCACTTCTAATCTGAACAAATAACACATTCTCACATCCTTGGGTTTCCTTCCTGGAAGACACTTGTGCAACATGCAACACATTCATGTGCATTGAGATAATAGTGTAAACAGGCTAATCACCAAAATCCTTAACAATACTTCTTCTGCTGTAATATCATGGTTTGAGTTCTTTCTCTTTTTTTGCAAGTGTAGGATCCGTCTCTATTAAATGCTTTGGAAGCATGTCAACGCCTGTGCAGTTGTGGAAAACTGACGTTACAAGGCATATAAAACTGAGCAATCACAAAGGCGTGAGATCCAGGTGGGGATATATGAGGGAACAAACAGTACATGGATATGAATGCCAATTATCTAATGTAAAAAAGAGCAAAGTTCTGCAGGGTAGAGGAAAAAGTTAAAAAACAAGCTTATTATCAGCCTATTCAGAAGAGCTACAGTGTAGTGAAAGATGACATTTTGAGCTTCGGGCACTGTTGAATCACTTCATGCCGGGTGTGCAACTGCTTGCTTGAGAACAGCACGGCTGATGCTTTGAATTTATTGCTTAATTTAGTCAACCTAGAAGGACACTCAGTGGGAAAGATGACGAAAGTGTTGCTTCTACAGAAACAAATACACTTAGTCAGATTTATGTTGCCTAGAGCTTTGCATGCATAAAAT
Organism: Brachyrhaphis roseni; assembly: GCA_903066815.1. Classification (NCBI taxonomy): domain Eukaryota; kingdom Metazoa; phylum Chordata; class Actinopteri; order Cyprinodontiformes; family Poeciliidae; genus Brachyrhaphis; species Brachyrhaphis roseni. Next base: position 37,271 of record CAEFZY010063486.1, on the reverse strand, counting down.
GTTATTTGAAGTAAAGAATGTCATGGTATGATGAGCATGTGTGGTGAATAGGAAAACCTCAAATATAACCTCTCAGACACAGGGCTATTTCAAGCACTTTGAAATATATTTGCCTGAACTTTTAGATTCTCTAAGAAACCTCCTACTACATCTTGATAACACTTGTCAAAGTTTAACAAATTAATGTTAATATTAAAGTGTTATCCTAAAAACTCAAAATACTAAATCACGTGTTAAAGTGAATTCTCATGTTTCAAATGTTCATCTTCAACTCAAATTGTGTATGATTGGAAGGCTTGGGATTTGGGACCTTGAATGTGCAAATATATCTGACCAACAGATTATTTATCTGTAATGATTTTTTACATTTCAGATTCAGATTGGTTTATTTGTCATATGTAGGTTAACTTAATTTCAATAATGAAAAAAATGCTTAAGATAACTTCCTAAAAAAAAAAAAAAAAATTACTAATAGGATGGAATAAAAGAAAAAAGCTGTACAAAAGAAATATGAACTTTCTCTGGTTAAAATTATGTGGCAGGAAAAAAATGATAAAATAGATTTTCTTATGGGGTATATAGAGCAAAGTCTCCATTTAGTTGGATGATCAGATTGTGACATTTTCCACTCAAATGTTGACTGTTCCTAATCAAGCTGAATGCTCACTTTGCCATGGAAGGGAAAGTAAGAGAAACAGACAACCACAAGAATTTTATGCCCTCTAAATTTGGTTAATTTGTTTTGGGTTTTTTTCAGTTGTAATAAATATTTTCCAGCATCATACTTTTCAGCACCAAATTTTGTTTTTCTCCACAACTCCAGCATCAGTCAGTGTCTTTCTACAATAACTTTTTTATCTTACTACCCAGTTTGAGATGATCCAAAGAGAGAAAGCACAAAAACGTCCAATGTCTTGATGAGCCAGCTGCTACCTCCATGCCACAGTATGAACCTTAGGCTGGCTGAACAGCTGTGGTGTTGATATTTCTCACTAAGCTAAGCCAAGACACAGGAAAGTGAGAACTGTAGGTCAAAGCACAACAAGAACGTCACAGCAAGACATGCTGCTTCTTTGGCTAAAGTATTTTTTTATTTTTTTTCTCCATAGAAACTAATGTGTCCAAGTGTGTTGGAAACTTTCAACCCAATTCCATACATTAACATTTCCTGTTAATGTATGGAGCCATTTCTTGAAATTTCAGAGACAGTAAAAATTGTGGTGAAAGTTTTACAAGAATAGCAAGATGATATCAGCTGGTTAATGCATTGGGTTGCTTAACAGGCATCCTGCGGTTTGTTTGCCAACTTTAGTTTAGAACTGTGAATAAGAGTGATGAGTCAATCTTTTAGCTTCTATTCCACCACAGTTTTAAAGTTTCATAACTAAAACTACGACTTTGATACTGATAACAGGCCCAAGTTTACTCCCAGTTCAGCATTAAATTCTATACTAAGCTGGCAAAAAGTAAAGCATACAGCAATTTAATAGCGGAATACTCTGGACAGAAGCTTTGATAATTACAGGCCAGGGCAGCAGAGACTCCTCCAATAGAAACATGATTCAAGAAAAGATTTTATTTTATCCCACATAAAAAAACGGCATTACATCATAAAATGCAGGACTTGTCATTTTTAACTTTCTCATCATTCTCAGAAGAAAAAAGATCAGAGTGAAATATTTTTTTTTTTACCTTATGTCATTAAAAATGCACCTCTTAGGTAACTAAATTTTTCCATGTACAGTGATTTGGACATCACAGTGTAACCATTAGGTTTATGATCTGGAATACAAACTGCATGATAAGTTGTATAAAACGGAGGTGATTTGTCTCTTTCTGTGTTTTCAAAAAAACAAAAAACCATCTACCATTTATGCCCTCTGTAGAAGCAAACTATTTTCCCAGGATAAAATCTTATACTGGTGCCAGAATACTGAGTAAGTCATGACATCAACACAATCCTAAAGCGATTTCCACACTTTCAGCACACATTTTGTTTACCCGAGGCAGAGGTGAACTGAGTTTTACGTACATCCAGACAGGTTCTTCTGGGATCTCGTTCCAATAAACAAAACAAGCCAGGTTTGGATGAAGGAGACAGTTAACTGCTGCAAGTTTGCATAACATTTCCTTAGTCAGGTCTTGTTAATTTGCGTGCACGCCATGGACTTCTGTTGCACAGCCCTGCCCTCCTCCCTTTAGGCAAGGGTGCAGAAGAACAGTCAGGCCTGACTCACTTTTCCTCGACACAAGGCAAAATGTGATGATGCAGCTGTGAATCTACAGCATTTCTGCACCCAGACAACATCTGTTACATGAACGATGTTTGAGAAGGGACATGTTCCATCACTTCATGGTGAAAGAAATATAATAAATATCATGTAGTGAGGGGTCAAGTGAAGTATACCAGCCCCATTCTTTCATGGCATGTAATTAGACTGCATTAAACCATGTAGTTACAAGGCATCTGAAATTTGGCCTCACAATTTGGTATTTCCTCAAAAACAGAATTTCCTTTGAGTGTAGCAGGTAAGTGCTAGGTATGGACCTGTAATTGTATCCCTAGAGAAATGTAATTACCCCCATTAGCAGGGGAGTCGGTTCCTATTCACACTATTTAGCAGACTATATCAAGTTTATGTTCTCTTTTTCTCTGAAATCTGGCACTGACTGAGCACTGTGGAGGAGATAGATTAGCAAGTGAGGCGAGATGACTGGTCTGTGAAGAGGGGAGGGAGGCACACCTCCCACAGGGGCCCTGACTTAAGGGATCAAGTTTCAGACGTTTACCAACAGAAGCATCCATGGTGGAAGTCTCCGGACCCCCACGACATTATTGCACCTGGCGATCTCCACACAGGAAGTCTGAGGTCACTTCCCCCCTTTCAGGGAATGTAGACATGCTATTCCTTCCAGCCACGTGCCCCCACATCCTACAGAGGAGGGAACTGGCTTACCATAATAAGCTACAACAGAAACTTATGCCTGTGTATTGCAATGATTTTACTGATTTGACAGAGGTGCTAAGCTTGAATTTCATTTAAATGCTATGTTGATTTATAGAAATAAAGTGTTGAACACTGACAGTGATGAAGGAAATGCTGATCAGGGAGACTCCTGTCTTGTGAATTTGATGACACATGCCTGCACTAGCTGTGTAACAATTAAATTCAAGCGCCGCCCCATTCTGAGTCAAAAACTTTTCAAAATCTTTGGGATTAAGTGCCACTGAGTAATTAGCCAAAGAACAACTGCATCCAATGCCCTCAGAAACACCACTTAGGAACGGTCAGTTTCACAGTGTCAAAAGGGAGCAAGTCCAACACAAATTTAACACTGTTCCCAAAGCACCTGCAAACACTTGACCGCTGATTCCTCCGTCATTATCGTTGGCCTGTTTTCAAACTGTGCCAACATATAAAAACCAGCCACAACCAGTCCAGGTCGTTTAAGCTGCAGTCCCACTGCAGTTCAGAACTGGCGGGGGTCCAATCGCCATGCGGGGGCTAACCTTTGGAAAACACTGAGCCCTCTGAAGAATGTAACCACGGTCAGTGAGACGGAGAGGGAGAGGAAGAGGAAAAAAGGCAAACAAATACATTATACAGCCCGTGGATTCTGTCAAGGCAAACTTCCCAGATGCTAAATGGGATAGAATGGCTGGCTTTTTTGCTAGTAGAGCATTATTTAAGCTTGTTACTGTGACAAAAATGTTGTGTAAAAATAACCTGCCAGCCCTGAGAGCACAGTGGGGTTCCTCAGAGACCAAATTCCTGCAGGGTGTAAATTTTGCAGCAAAACAATAAAGACGCTAAAAGGAGTTTTGCTTTGGTGTTTGTTAGGCTGACCTCAAGAACAGAAAGGACACTGATATACCACCAGAATGAGAAACAAAGAATTAAGTGAGTTTCTTGAGGAAAAAGATGGCTCACTACTTGGACTGGACCATAGGGCTTGCTAGTAGAGGGCTTTTGTACACATTATAATGACTCTTAAAATACCATTGATGTTTTCTAATTCAAGTTCTAAAATAGACTGTGAACAAATGTGAACTTGATCATTTTACACTAAGCAGAGATTTAGCAAAACACAGTTAGCAATTTGAGAAACATTAAAACCAGGCATTACCCATTGACTTACTTTTTAAGTTAACATCACAATTAGCAATACCAATGGATTTTAATGACCCAGAAAAGTCTACCCTTTCTTAACACTTAAAGGATTAAGTGTTAATAAGGTTAACACTTAATAAAGTTAGTTTATGTAGAATAATTCTCAGTAATTGTCTCCTTACTTGTAGCAGAGAGCTGTCATATTGCTGTCTGTTTGTTGAATAATGAAGATATTCTCAGAGCAGTAGAGGCACTATAAGAGCTAGTCAGACAAATTGTATAGGATCTTCTTTACCAAACTGTTACAATGCAAAAATTACTTTCAAGTAACTACATCAAGTTGTCTGATCAGCTGATTAAGAAGCAGCAAGAATAATTTCCAAACCAAACTACAGTAAACAAATCAGCAATAAATACAAATTTGACTCTATTCTTGGCAGACATTGAGCAGACTGGCAAGTCTCAGCTGATCATTTTACAACAGGCATTACCAAACAATGTCACATACAGGTAGTAACGTGGATGATCCTCAACTGAGAAAAAGACAAAACAATAACTTATACAAACAACCTCCTATGAAAGAATACACATTTAATATCTACTAATGTAGTATTGTAAAATGATATTTCCTGCTAAAGTCACCAAAAATAGTGGTCTGTCTGATTAGCTGTGACCCTTAACTTATTCTGAGGTATTCTTGACTTTTCTACAATCTCACTTCAATATGACACCGGTCTACAACAGATAGAGAAACTGTTACAAATAGTAACCTTAGTCTCCGCTGAAAAATATCCAATCCAGCTTTAAGTTTTTAAGACTTTGCCACTAAATGTTCTACAGAGTCAATGCAGAGTCTTAAATGCACTACCTTTTGTTCATCACAAGTTCATTAATGTTCTTCCAATATATCCAGTGCAAAACACGAAGGCCTTCTGTGTAAACTGACAAATAAAGCAGCTTCTCCATCCTGGTCTTGTTCCACCATTGACAAGTCCCAACACTTTGCTCTCCCACCATGCCAACTGCACGCCTCCATGAAGCAACAAGTGCGCAAAAACAGTCGTCATGATGATGACAAAACTATGAGCTACACAGTATTGATGTACTGCCAACACAGCTCTACAGACATTGCAGCACAGACACACCCTTTGCAGACTCACATTGCCATACTCCACTTCCTCCTGCCGGAGAGCAGACACGTTGAGCCTGAGGGACTTTGCTCTCTGAAGTTTTCACACACCATTCAGATGGGAGCTTCAACAGTTGCTCCATAATTCCCCCATAGACACTTCATTTGATAATGCAAGCCAATACTTTCTCCAACAAGGCAAATTTATTGCTACTCTTAATTTAGTGGAAATGTAATGGGATATAACCAGAGGTGAAAGGTGAAGTGAGAGTTGATTTAGAAATATCTTTCGCAGCTTAAATCCTTATTTGTTTGAACTTTCAGTCTATTTTTTTAAACTGTGTACAATTAAAAAGGAATAAACATGGCCAACATCAATATGTGCAGAAAAACACTAAAGAGTAAACTTCCTAAATGAAAGCAATGACTTATTTATATCCAAAGGTACCAGAGTCACAGTTATCAAACAAATAACACTGACATGTCTACCACCTGTTCAAGCAATTTTATCTATGCAATCTCTCCGAGATAACAAAGCTATGGAAATTGTTGATTCTATTTACAGAGTTTTAATCATTTATGCTCTAAGACGGTTTTTTGCAGTTACCTTAAGCACAGACAGCAATTATGGATGAAAAATTACAGCTTGGTACTATATTTCATTGATTCATTTTTAACACCTTTTGTGACACATCAACTGTGGTCACTATGATTGCAACGTTTTCCATTAAAAAAAATCCAATCGGAAGTAGGTTGGATATGGATTAAGAAAATGTCCAAAGGGAAACTGGTAAATTCATGGATAGATAAAACTAAGAAAGAAACGGGAAGGAAAAAGTTGATTGAAGTCTTACCAGGAGTAATGTGTGAAGTCTGGACTCGCCTTCACAACGTGTCTGCGGTAAGTCTGCTGCTGTCAGGATCTGATCTCGGATCAGTTCGCTCCTCTGACGGGTCAGGAGCTTCACTCTTCCAGCTGGAAAACTTTCTACGCTTCTTCTAACTGCAGTCAAACCTCTGTGGCGAAGATGGATGCGGCTTGCCGGCTACTTTTGTCCTACTACTGAGGAAGTTGCTTGTGAGTCACAAGATCCCGCCTCCCAAAATACATTCCTCCCTCCCCTCCCAGCCTCTGCGACTTCAAACAAGAGCAGAGAACTCCAGGCAGGAGGGTAGAGTGCTTCAGGGCCCTTTGTGTCGTTCAGAGTATAAGTCCCTGTTAAAAGTATCTCACTTTCCTTTTTAGTGAATAGGCATAGGAAGTAGTGGCTCAAAATATTTTCAGTTGACTGAGGTTTGACCCTAACAGGAAACAACTTATCTCAAAATATAAAACTTGGTTAAAAAGGGATCAGTTTGAAAGAATAAAAATGTATTTATTAACATTTTATTTTAAAAATGGCATGTCAATATTTTTTTATACCCTTGTTTATAGGCACTGGACAATTTTATGTTAATTATTGCTATTTCAGTGACCACTGGAGACAGGCACCAGCACCCCTGGCGACCTCTCTACTGTATATGGATGGATGGTATTTCAGCAATAAAATCCTTTCTCATAAATTGTTGTCCAGCTTTTTACATGCTTTTTTTTTTTGACGATTTATCTTTGGCAATGGACTCCACGTCTTAGAGATTGGAAGGCCCTGTTGCCATCACCCTAATCTTTACATCTCTTAATAGATTCTCTATGAGATTTAAGTTGCCACTTGAAAACGTTAATGCTGCTTCCACTAAGATGACATATGTTAAGTAGCTAAGAGATTACTTAGAATCTAAATCTACCAGAGGTAGGAATAATTTTGGGCTCCGCTGCCTAATGGAATTTATTCCACAAGGTGTTAGGAACGCTATCAGAGAATGGTACGTATTGACAGTATCGTTCAGATTTGTCAGCTTCACATACATTATGTGAATCATTGCACTTCATCCTAAAGGAGCTCTATTGGATTGAGATCTACTGACTGTTCAGGCTATTGAAGAAAATATCATATATAAAAAATTAGGTTGAAATAATTAAAGCTTTTGTCATAGAGTGCACTAATCATCTGGAGGTGGCAATCAGAATGGCGCAAAAGTTTTATCAACTTACTAATCAAACATAAAGTAGTGTATCTTAATAGGTTTTTATCATCTCCCACATCCCCCGAAAATGTAATGCTACATGTGATATTTGCCTCACGTTTACATGTTTGTGGTGTTTATATTTCAGTCTTTTGGTTTTACCAAACCTCTTTTATGTATTTATCTTTATTATTTAGATATTTTAGAATACTTTTAAGTGTATTAATTTTGGACAGATGAGTTCATGCTCCATTGAGTTTCACTTTTATTTAGTTACTGTTTTGGTTTGTTTGTTTCTTTGGTTTGGTTGACTGGTTAGTTGGTTGTTCATATAAACTTTTTACCATGATACTCTTGAATAGCTTTGTTTTGACTCCACCTCCAATCCCTCTACATGTGATGGCAGGATATGTCTCCCAAAGTTCTCTTATGGCCCCCAGCTGATCACTGCTTTCCAAACTTTCTCCAGGCACCCTTAACCATTCCAGCGAAACATTACATCCAAATAAATACTTGTGGACAGACTGAGCACTGGCCAAAGCATAACATCTCTTGCACTCTGTGACCTTTGCTGATTTGTCTATGTCCTAATATGACTAGAGCAGATTCAGTAAAGACCAGCCCAGTTATTGAATTTCACTTCCCTATTTTACAATGTGTGCAGGCCTGATGTTTCATCTTTTTCATGACTCAACAAGTGGGAGAGACATTTGCCCCAGTGCAGAAGGCTGTGTGTTACTCAGGAAAGGGTTGTCACCTCTGATCAGCTTAGTCATTAGTTACTCAGTTATGTATTAAGAGAGAGAGGTGCCACCTTATGTGAATGGTCATTTTACTATTGCATGTGTAATCACATAAAATATTAAAATGAAGCCTAGAAGGCTCAATGTGATGTATTTTGGTTTTCATTCTTACCTACAGCAACTCAAGGAGAGAAGGACTTTCATCTAGAAGAAAATTAATTGCACTGTTTTATGCTTGCTCATTTCAAATAAAATTTCTGTTATTATTTAATATCTGTTTATCTCTATGCATATAATGTATTGTAAAAAGGTTCTTACATCTTTTTAAAGTTGAACAAACACGTACCTTTAAAAAAGTTATCCTACTCAGTTACACATCCCTTTGATGGTGAATATGATATTTCTACCCAACAATATGGTTATGTTATAATGTTGTACAGTATATTATTATTATTATTATTATTATTATTATTATTATTATTATTATTATTATTATTATTATTATTTTTGTTTTTGTTGTTGTTGTCATTGTTAATCTTGTTGTTATATATATATAACATATATATATATATATATATATATATATATATATATAACACTTTTGTAACACTGTACTTATATAAATGCTGCTGTTACACCTGCATTGTCTCTCTGTAGGACAATAATGGTTATTTTTATTCTATTCTGTTCTATTCTATTCTATTGTAGATGTGAAATTGCTAAATAAATACATATCGGTCAAAGCTTGTGACTTGTGTTTTTCATGGTTCTGTGACAACTGGGGGAATGTGATCTGCACCACGCTGACCCCTTAACTCCCCACAACCCCTTAATTATGAATTCTACTTTTACACTCCAAGGCGTGGCCCTGTCAGGCTGTATGCTACAAATTAAAGGATACACATGCCTGTCAATTCATTGAGGTAGATTGGGTAGGACAACTTGCACATTGCGTCTTTCTTTGAAAAAAGGTCAAGGGTGGCTGATTTAAAATGCCTCTTTGTTTTGCGTTTTGAACAGCAAGCTAAACGGGTTACAGTGAGATTTAATTGTACAGTGCTACAATCCAAACATTAATTATTCTAAACATTTGCAGTTTTAGTGCACCTGAGTAAAATTATCTCTAATGAGAATCATGCCCCTAAGCACAAGGTTAAACTTTATACTGTTAAATGTTGCACTTCAGTTATAGGGTTATAACTTGGAATCAGATGACACCGTTTTTATGACAAGCAGGAAAGTGAACTATGACGGAGAAACCCACGCACAAAAGGCAAAGGTTTCCAGGCAAAAGATTTTGAATTTTAGTGCATTCTAAAAAATATATTAATTGCGCTTAAACAAATTTTGCTATACCACAGATCTACAGATGTTACCCTAATGCCTGATACCTGCTGTTGCACTTATTCCAAGGTTTTGCATGTATTGCAAAAAATGCTGTGGTAGACACTGACCATGATTTCTGACCCGTCTTAAAACAGAAAATGGAAAAAGAAATCAGGTTAGGGATATCCAGATACAATCCTGACTTGGAATCTCAATCACATCATAAAAAGTCCCTCACTAAACGCGCTTCCCAACCAAGTTGTTGAACTTGAGTTTGTACAGTTTTCCCAGTAAACTTCAGTCATTTTTGTTTCTATAACAGTCACAACCAATTATTGAAGCCATCCTTGCAAAACATAATTGTAGTTCAGTCTTAATTTTCTGCTTTGAATCTGACCCTTTTTGCCATTTACAATGACTTTGACATTAGGAGAGAGGCTGCAGCAACTTCCTCTCTGCCTATGTCATGTGACCTACCATATGGATGTTAACAACTTGAATGAAGAATACGATTGGGACTCTGTGTCATAAATTACTATGATCCCTATATGAGAAATCCTTATCAAAACATTTTATTTGTCACTTGCAAACTAAGTTATCCAACTAATTCTTAAAAATGAGTAAGGTGGGGGTGTGTTCTGGTGGCGCAGGGGGTTAGCACACCCCACGCTTGGAGGCCTTAGTCCTCAATGCGGACGTCGTGGGTTCGACTCCTGGGCCTGGTGACCCTTGCCGCATGTCCTTCCCCCCTCGCCCTCCTTCCTGTCAGTCTACTGTCAAAAAATGCGAGCCACTAGTGCCGCTAAAAAAATATGAGTAAGGTGAAATAACACACTTTGTATGAAGCTATAAAATGAGAAGACCTAGTCTGTCACTCTGGATGATGAGCCCCCCTGTGAAGGAGTACACAGGTTTTACATTACCTTTTTAAACTGCTTCCAATTTCTACATTAAAACATCAACAAAGCTGTAGTTTAGATGAACAAAGAGGTTTGCCATTATCTCCTATCTAATAAGACTGCTATTTAGACGTTTGGTACAAAGTTTGGAGGTATGTTTGATGTTAACTCTTGGCCTCATGCCACACTAAATAGACTGGTTTTGGTAAATATAACTTTATGAAAGACAAATCTGATCGTCTCTAGCTGATAGTTTTGTTTTTAAGAATTTGTGCTCAGCACGCTTTGAAAAACTATCCCACTAGTGTCCTTAAGTTGTGCTGGGATCAAACAGAAGAGAACACCAAAGGAATGTTTAGAACTGCAAATCGAATAGTCTCCATCAGTGTCACACTATTACATTTACATTATTAGATTGTGGACACCGATGCGTCAAAACGGTTCAGATGGAGTTACTTTTATCAAATAACTCAAAGCCATTTGAAGGAGTAGGAGTAGTATCCTTTCTGGACAAAACGAAAGTGTCACCTATTGGTTTATCAAACACCTACTATGTAGTGTTCGGTAATGTTCTTCAGCTTCTATACACCAGGGTAACAATTAATTTTAGATATACTTAAATTTAGTAATAAGTATTTTAGTCCAAAAGTTAAGGAGCTTACTTGGGGAAGGTTGTTGTTTCGTACCAAACCCAAGGACTTACATTTTACATGGTAATCTTGTCTTGATTCTTTTCAAGTGGATCCTGATTTATATTTTTTTTGTGCAAAAGTATGAATTTTTCCACAAGAATTGAACTAGTACTCCTAGCAAAAATATATATGGTTTGTTGAATATTCATTTGACCTCCAAATTATCTAGCCCACCCAGCAGACAGAAAAAAGCTTTAGGATAATGGACATTTTCTACAAATATAAGTTAAAGTAAAAAGTACAGTAAAACTACTCCTAGAAATATTTTTTCCCCAAAAAAAATTTTTGTTAAGTAAGTCTAAGTAAATGTAAGTAGTTCCCACATGTGCTACATGTTGGTGACTTTAAAAAAAAGAAAGAAAGGTCTTGGTGAAAAGACAAGATCTTCAAGGCACTTTGTCAGTGGTAACTTTTTAGGAGAGAATATGCACTTTAAAATTGGACTTTGTGTTATAATTAAGAAGATGAATGAGAAAGGACAGAGGATTTACTACATTACGTTTCACCATAACTAATAAAATGAGATGTGTCTAAACAACCATACGGGGGGAACTTTTGTGTCATGCATTTTTTTGACTTGGCTTGCTTGGCAGCTCACTCTAGATGAGGACCAACCATAGAGTGGGGAGACATACCAAAGTTGTGAGCTAAGCCTGAGCACAGAAGTCTTACAATATGTCAGCAGTGTTATTTTTACAGGGTCATATTAGCAAACCAAACGGTTCTGCATCTGCTCCACAAGGGCATTCCTCCACTGCTGACCCTGAACAAACCCACAAGCTCTTGTGCTCCTGCTCCTGCATCAGCTTCTTACGAGCCTCTGATTTCCAAAGTAGTATTTACCCCTGCTGTGGCTCACCAGGCATTTCACTTGTAATGATAAATACTCACATGAATTAAACAGCACGGAGCCCAGTAAGTCAGAGCGCAAGATGTTTCGCCTGCTGTCTGTATTTGGCTGGTTGAAACATGCTAGTGGTTGAGTTGATCAGACAGGCCTTGGGCTGAAACCTTCACAAGAAAACGGGGTCATTGGCCATCAGACTGATAAACAAGCTTGTGACATAATGTGGAAACACTGATCCCATTCACAGTTCTGCTCACCCACAAAACATTCTGCATGCCAGGCAAATCTCACACATATAAAACAAATTCCTTGTGGTCGGCAGGGGATAGTGACCCTTCCTAGAGGGGGGGGGATGGTTGTTGAGTGGAATATTTCCCTGTCTCACTGGCTTCTTCTCACATCCACAGACAGCTTGAAATCTGTGTAAGATTAGGGGACTGGTGCCACTGTGGCTTTGTCTTTCGTTGCAGCAGACTATATCATCTCAGGAAGTGGACAGTGGTTTCTCCCTAGGGTAGAGCAGTGACCCCCTAATCTTCAGAGTTCCTGCAGGAATCACTTAATGGAAAAACAACAAAGAGACTCCATATGCATCTGTCTCAAGAGGAAAGTCCTGATTGTACAGTTCCTGTGTGGTTCAAATTCATAATATGCTTTAAGTTCAAATGGGAAAGTTGTACAGTTTGTTTCCTGCTTGAGTTAATCTCTTTTAAGTCTGTTGAGTAGGTCCATAAATCAAACAGAGTTTGTAAACCCTGAGGAATTAAACTAATGTTGGAAAAATACAAACTTGTTACTAAATTAATGTCAACTGTTCATTCTGGCAAAAGCTAATCCTTATCATAATTACTAAAATAATTTAGTGACCATAAAGGGCAGCCAATACATATATTTTGCCTGGCTTGTGGTCTTCACAACTGAAAATGATTCATCTCATTATGATTTGGAGTTGATCTTTCTTGTGCAGCTTTTATAGCTGTGAATACTTAAACGATAAATGAATAGATACATGAAGAACTTTACTTAATGGTTTACATCATTAAGTAATGATGTAAATATGATTTTTATTACACAGATATATTATTATGAAACTTGGTTTGCCAGTTGCTGCAAGAAAGCTGTAAGTCTTGAATCTAGCATACTATCCCTGCAGTGTGAAGTAAAATACAGCAGTTGGATTTAACTTACACTCACAGTTTTTCTTTGCATGCCATTTTGTAGTTTATCTCTACAGCAACAATTTTACAAAATGAACACAAAATGAACACATTCTTCTATGATAAAAAACAATTCAATAGAAGCTAAAACATATGTTTAAAAAAATCATTGAAAAAGTGAAGCCATGTTAATTCTTTAAAAAAGGAGGATTTGCAGAGTCTCCTCTATACATTCAACCTTCATACAAAAAGTGGCAAGAAAAAAATAAGTGTTAAATGAAAGTCATGGTAAGTCCAGTATGTGGTTTACAGCAGGCCATGCGTGGTACCCCATTAGCAAGTGGAAGAAGGTACTTTGATGAGATGAGATTATACTGAACTTTTGAGCCTAAATTCAAAATATCACATGTGACAGAAAACTTACACTATCACTCAGAGAACACAATTTCACAGAATAGAACATGGCATAGACAGTTTAATGCTTTGGGGCCTTAATCAAAAATTTTATTGGAGTTAATGGTTCTTTTAAGTACATCGTTAGTATTTGTGAAAAAACCAAAGCACATGTGAAAGATTAAAGACATGACATGTGATTGTAACTATGTTAGCACAACAACAAAGAATGAATATTCTTTGCACTTTTGCAAAGTACACTTTAAGTTACCTAAAACATTTGTCAATCTGTTTATTTATCTATAAAAATGTATTAAACCAAATTAAAAAGTATTTTAATTTTCAATACATTTTTTTTTATATAAAAACATAAAATCTATTAGAATATGTTAAAATTAAAGCATTGACGGGAGGCCCCTCGTGGACTTTGGGGCCCATAACAATAGCTTAGTTTGCTTATGGAACAAAATATCAACAGTTTATAAAATGGGTTGATAGATTAGCATTCTAATCTATTATAAAACAAACAAACAAACAAAAAAAACAACTGGTGATTTGCAGTTGCTTTCTGAAATGTGAAAACTGAGTTAAATATTTACCAAGATCAGCAGGAAAAGGGGCAGACAGCTATTAGGATTTAAGAGCTTCTTTAAATAACATACTTGTGTACAAGAGAATTTAAAACATGGACATAGGTAAAGGATGTAACACATACTTCAACACTATACTTACTCTTAAATATTGATTCTTGATTATAAGACGGTGACTACAAAAATTAAAGGCTATACATCAAATAACAGTTGCCACTGCTATAAATTACTCAGGCTTAGAAAGCGCCGCATCTAAAGCTTCAATGTTGTATGCAACATCTCCCTCTAGTGTTGGTATACTCATCTGCAGTACCGACAAAAGAATGCCACAACAATTTGACTAAAGGGAAAAAAACCCCCCAAAAAACAATTTATTGTTCTGTATTGTCTTTTATTTAAGTGAGTAATAATATAAAACAATAACATTTATTTGAAATGTCATGATCCGTTAAGTTTCTCTTTTGTAAAGTTTTGCTACAAAGTAGCGAATCTGTGGATAGGAAATGAGAAACGCCGTGAGCTAGGCAGGAACCCACGTGCTCACAGGAAGCAATAGAGCCGGTGTAGCAGTTAGCTTTCTGTGTTTGTTTTTCAAATAAAGAAACAACATTTACCTATTTTGTCGGGTTTTTGGAGGTCTTAGGTCTCTGGACACTAACTAAAGATGTCTTCATTTAGAAAAGCGCTGAAGTCCCGACAGAGAAACCACCATGAGAGATCTCAGGTAAACATTTAGACGTTCTCTTGGTTTGAGCGTTTATACTCAAATTCAAGAATGTGTGGTTGTGTTTTCGTTTCAAGACGTATTGCTAGTAATATTAAACTCGTATTAATGGTTTCAATTTGTCCAACCAGCCTGGTTTTAGGAAAACTATGGGTTTGTTGGAGAAGAAGAAAGACTACAAACTACGAGCAGAGTAAGTTCTGTTTTATTCCGTTTTATGGTTAAACCCAATACAAAACATGTTTATCATTGTGCTTTTTGATGTTGTTATAGAGATTATCACAAGAAACAAAACACTCTCGCTGCTCTGCGAAAGAAAGCTCTGGAGAAAAACCCAGATGAGTTCTACTTCAACATGATCAGCTCCAAACTAGAGGTTAGAAGTAGATCAGCATAGTTTTAACCATTTTATATAGATTCCTCTATATCTGGATCTGACAGAGTAGTTATGTGCTGTGTTCTGTCATACTGATAGGATGGAGTTCATGTGATGAAGAAAACTGAGGAGGAGGTGACAGAGGAGCAGAAGAAAGTGATGAGGACGCAGGACATGAGATATGTGGAGATGAAACGGGTTGCAGAGGCAAAGGTATGTCAGCTGGTGCCAGGCTTTTGTCTATTACCACTAAGAGTAGTACTGTTGTACTGCAATAAAATGAAATATTATTGTAAAGGTACTGTAATTATGTAGAAGTAATAATAAAACTGGTACTCTATGTAGTTTATAGTGAAAGTTCCCTTTTGGTATTAATAAATTAATTTATTTAGTAAATGTAATTTAGATGTACATTTACTAAATAAATTAAATCCAACAGATAATAAAAAAAATTACATAAGACCAATAAAAATATTTTTAATACACAAATGTTATAGCCAAGATATGAGCTACACAATTATGACAAAAATCTCTGACTTTACACTAGTTATGTAGGTAGTATTTGATGCACTCCACAGGAAGAGTAAGTCACAAGTCATTGCTTGTGCTGGATCCAAGTGTATTACTGAAAAGTTGAGTGGAAGAAAAAAGTGCATAGGAAACAGGCATAGCTGTCACTTATGCCTGTTTCCACTGGCATTCCTTCTGAATTTTGTTGAAATTCAGAAGGTGCAGTTGACAAGTTACTGAAGGATTATATATATGCATGCACAATTTAAGACAGATGACTTAAACATATACCTGATAATAGTGTTTTTTTTTTCAGAAAATAGAGAGACTGAAAGGAGAGCTTCATCTTCTGGATGCAGAGAACAAACAGAAGAACAAACACACTTTTTTTGTTGATTCCAAAAAGGAAGGTAAGTACAGAGGTTTAATAGATAAAGATTTGAATAGTGATTGCTTGGAAAATGATTACTTCTCACTTGGGTTGTGTAGAACAGTTCTGCAGAATTGATTATGCAAGATAAATTTTTAGCTTTTGTTTTTGTGCCCTCAGTGGAAACATTTAACCTGGCCAGCCACCTCGGTACTGATCCAAAGCTGGTGGATCGAGTGTACAACAGACCAACTCTGCAAACATTGGAGACCAAAAGCATCAAAGGAGCTGTGAAACCAAATGTTATTAACGTTAGTTTTTGTAGTGTTGATTGCTCAGTTTTTTGTTTTATTTTTTTTTTTTTTTGCGAAAAATTCAGACACGTGCTATTGACTGACAACTCCTTGTCAGTAAAGAGTACTGTCTTCAGTGTTTTGGTTGTTAATTATTTTTCTGTTGAGCCCAGTGAGGTAAAAATCCCTCCTGTTTGCTTCACCTGTAGAAACTGGCCAAGCAGAGGAAGCATCAGTATAAAATCCTCTCTCAGAGGATTGACAGAGAAAAGAAAATGTATGTCATCAGCCAGAAAATCCAGTCCCGTAAAGACCTTCAGGTGAGTAGTGCTAATCACTTGAATACCAGAATCCTTATTGTCAACATATGTATTATTCTATATTTTGTTTACTTTGGGTCCAGGATAAAAACAAGAAATTGAAGGTGAAAAAGGAGACACCTGACAGAGCTGCCATTTACAAGTTCGAGTCCAAGAGGAAACGCTAAGAAAGGACAACTGAAGACCAAATTAGGTTTTGGATAGGATGTCTACAAAGTACTGAACTCACCTTTGATCCCAGGAGATCCAGAAGAGAAATAATCTTTTTTACCAAACTGTTGGGAGTATTGCCATGTAGTGCATATTTATGCAAATATTTTAGGTTTTTCAAATAAAAATCTAAATGCAAATTAATTTCTCATTCAATTAATTTATTGAGATAAGTCGCTGTTGGCTTTGCTTACAAACGTATGAGTTTCCATAGTTTTGGAGAACAAGTGGATAATTTCTGAAGCGGCCCTAGGCTGAGTTTGAAGAGATGCAATCTGATCATATGAGCTGCTTAAATGGTGGAATTATATTTTAAGTTACCACTAGGGGGCATTAGTGTTCTTTGACTAAAAGAACACTAGATATATTAGAAAAAATATCTTTTTCTAATATGTCTAATAATTATAGAGAGAGGAGACCAGGATGTTACTTTTGTGATTTACATTTTCAACACCTTAAATATTTATTTTAACCCTATAAACTCATTTAGTAGTCTTTACATATTTTGATTTAAATATGAGAACCCCTCTGACTGGATTGTTCAAATCCAAACAAGCTAAAAGTATTTTCAGGTGTTCTCACCACCTCGCATGTTAGGAAACAAATCAGTGGAAAAAAAGCCTTAACCAGGTGTAGTTTTTTTTTCGGTTTTTCTTGTTTTCTGATTCTACACTGGTGCAGTCTTGTTCAATTGCAGTGGATTACCACCACGTTGTGTTTTGGGCCATAGCAAGATAGTTCAATAAGTAAGTTAATGTGATTTGTGTTTGATAAACAACCATCTTTGAGTTTTTCATCTGCCACTCGGCACAAAAATTGCACCTTTTCAATGGCCCATTCTGCCATTTCCTTAAGGTCTTGATATGCTCAGTTGAAAGTTTTATAAATGATGGCTTTGATTCTGGAAATTAAGTCACATTCATAACTCAACCAGTGGCGCAAACCAGTGATTTTTACTTTTCTGAAGTTGTATTTTCACTTCAATTCAGCTTGCTTAGAACCCTGGCCAAGGAGATAAAATGAGATGGTATCAGTACCTAATCGAAGACCCTGAAATTAAGTTAAGCTGCATTGGTACATGTGGAAATGTGGCTTTTGAGAGCAAACAGCATCACACCAACCAAGAAACATAACAGACGTGTCAGGGAGAAGTATAAAGCAGAGTTAAAATGTAAAACAATATGCTAAGCTTTAAACATCTGATGAGACATTGTTCAATACATCATCTAAACATCCAGGAAAAGTTTAGATCTAAATCTACATTGTACATTTTGACAATAAATAAAAAAAATGCACAATACAGATGCTCTCTATTTAATCAGACTGAGCATAAGCTAATTTTCAAAGACAAACTGGCAAAACTTTCAGTGTCTCGATGTGCAAAACTGGTGGAGAGATACCTCAAAAACATGCAACTGCTGCCAAAAGTGTATTTTTTTTTATATAAAAAACCTTTTTAGGGTATTATAGATACAGCAAAACATCTACACACTCGCTGACTATATTTCATTTGTCTTTTTTTTGTGGTTACACATATGGGATGAGCTTCAGCTCCTTCAGCTGAAATTGGAGACTACCCTGAAGATCTGACTCCCAGCAGCAGATCACAGTGAAGCTATTTTGACTGTTCATGGTGATTTCAGCAGCTTCATAAGCAGAGCCCATCCATCACCTTCAACAGGGAGACACTGAAAGGAAAGGAAGGAGAGAGGGCATTGGACAAACAGACAGCTCAGGATGAACCACAGTCCACCTCGTGTAGCTGTTTAAATTAAACCCATCAGCTTTGAAATCATTGAAAGCTTGAAAACAAGTAATTTAACTTGCGAGCAAGTGGTTATTTAAATGTTTAAATTGAATTATATAGACACTGGAGAGCTTTACTTCCACTCCATCATTCATTTCAGACTTGATGTATCCTGAATGCTTTAGTGAATCACATTCTCAGCCTGCCCTGTGATACTGCGTCACAATGCTGAGAGAGCGTGCGTGAACCAGGACCCCGGGGCCCACTGTCCATAAGCTGAGGGGGTGTAGGTCGTTAAGAGGAGCCCAGGGGTCAAAACACTGTATGCGCAGTTCCGGGACCCTTCCCTGACTATGAGACCTGAGCACAGACAGGCCTCTGTCTCTTCTCAAGCTCTCCTTTTATTCCCTCCTCCACCGAAGGGGCTCTTACGCTGGGGCGCAGTGGCAGAGCTCAGGGGTGGGCAGAGGGTGACCTTCTGATTTTAAAGATATAAACAGGCATTCCTTCTATTGTCGTAGACCTCATAACTCATTTGGCTGCTCGCACAGGCCATTTTTCCGTCCCATATGCCATCTCTAAAGTTAATGACCCGTGAGGTTTGTTAACGAATAGTCACTTTTTTGAGTGGGAACTGGAAGTGGAGGACAGGGTGTTAGCGGCACTGCTGCAGGGTATGACATTGACCCTGGTACTTTTGAAAAGGGAAAGTGTAGCCTGGTTAAGAGGAAGAAATGAACAAAAGAGCTTTGTTCACCAAATGTAGATATTAGTGAATATGATAGTCCAAATTTACACTTTAAAGATTTTTTTATTTCTAGTAGGCTACTGTATTAATTCAGTTGAATTGTCACGGGTTCTTAAATTGAGATTGTATCCTTCAGAAACCAAAATTAATTTTGTTTGCCCAATCTTGTGGTGCCGCTACAGTTAAAAAAATAAGTGTAAACTGCTTGCAGTTTGGAAATGTTTGAATACAATGACAACTATCAGATTTTCTAGAGTGCACTGAACAGTGTATCTGAACTACAGCTGGTGACTATGTGAATGAAACCAAATGTCTTACAGATGCTAATAAATGTGTCATCTCCTTGGTAAAGATGTGTAATAAGAAAAAGAAATGTCCAAAGCAAAAAGTGTAAAAACAAGAAGGAAAATCCAACCCTTTTTGAGCAATTTATTTTCACTGCAGACAAAAAATTGACTCGAGAAATTACCTGTTACAAGCAAAACCCTCTTTCAAAATAAGTTGAACTCAATGTGAACTTTATTTACATTCGAGGCACTTCTGCTTAAGAATCTACAAGTTTCTGTTTCCCTGGGGGGCAAATATGACACGAAACAGAGGGACCATTTCTTAGCCACTGGACACCATGCACATGGAGCAGAATGGTAAGGGAGGCAAAAAAAAAAAGTAAGCCATGTATTCCATGGCTTACTGTGTGACACATTGGGGTCACCAAGTCACTAAGTCTCAGTAACTAACAGAGACTATATACCTGTCTGTCAGTTTTCCGAGAGACATGCCAGGAACAAGTACTTTCTGTGGTCAAAAGTAAACATAACATGTAAAGTTTGCTAAACTCTACACAACTGTGCCTTGTTCAGGTGGACCACCACCTCATACCTATTGTTGGGTACAGAGGAGGATGTGTGAAGCTGTAGGTCTGGGAACCTTGTAAGAATGTTATCATAAACTTAAAAAATTATGATGCCATATAAATATAAAAATTGGTTTACTCTGATTAAAAAAAACTAAAAGCAATTCTGAATTTGGTCTTTCAAAAGATTAATAATCCAAAACACAAACCAGCCTGCTTCTCACCTACCAGATCTAAATCCTACGGGAAACCTATAAGGTAAACTGAAGCTTCTGCAATAAAAGCTGAAATTTTTTAAAGGCTTTTTTTACACATACTGACCTCAACAAACTGGTCTGCGTCTGTAGGCTATATACAGGTAATGCGTGCTTCTATTTCTCACTCATAAATGATATACAAATGTAGTTCTCCAACACTATTTTAACCTTGCACTTGCTCCTCTGAAAATCACAAGTGCAGCACCTCCATGCAGCTCCTCCACCAGGTTGCCCTGCATACTGATCCGAGGTTAAGGATGGTTAAGGACAGTGCTAATCGATCCCCCAATTACTGAGAGCAGAAGAACGAGAGGTGGGGAGACGAGAGAGGTAGCATGGGATTTTAGTGTTAGGAGGGTTCCAAAGGGACGATGAGAGCTAGTATTTATCTGTGAATCCCTTCTCTCCTTTAACTTAAAGCTGGGTGTCATGGGGCTTTTGAAGTTGTGGAAAGACAGTAGGGACAGAAGAATGGGGGAAGGAACAGGCAGTGTCTTTCTCCATGCCAGAGGGAAGATGTCTGAAGAAAAATCTTTGCGGCCTTGACAGTGCCCCTGATGTGCATGCCTTTTTTATGTGTGCGTGTGTGTGTGGATATCAATATGTATCGTAGCATGTTTGTGTGGGTTTGCATGTGGATGCCCGAGTTAAAAGTCTGACTCTTGCGAAGAGGTGGGGATCACAGAGCCTCCTTTTTAAATTGCCGCTAATGAGCCCTGGCTGGCGAGAGGTACTCGAATTGATTAAATTTGCATGGGAGCCTAAATCATGACAGGGGCCTCATACTTGTGCTCCCCACCTCTAGATGTGCACACACTCACATTTACACACACAGGACCCCTGCTACGCCCCCTCCTCCCCATCAGACCTACAGGGGGTATCTCTCTGCAGGAGAGAGGCCCAGGATGCACCAGGGGGAGGGTGCATGTACACCCCAGTGTGCGTGCGTGTGTACGTGTGTGTGGTGTTGAACGGGGCGTGGAGCGCACCCATCTGCCTCGGCATTACTGTCAGTCCATCATTCAGGGGAATGCCAGGTTCGTGCCTTGGGGACGTGTTCATTACGCTTTAACTACCGGATCTGTCCTTGTCTTGCAGCCTCCTCGTGTCATTGTCTGCCTCAGATTGCATGTATGTATATTTATGCATGCGTCAACATGCATCACAACATTTCCTTCACATGAGGACTGGTATTTATGGAGTTTCAAAGAAATCAAGGATTTAAATAAAACGCACAAGAGGACAGGTTTATACAGTAAGCTGTGGGTTTGTCATGCCCCTTTTCACTCCTTTGTAATATTCTCAGTATCTTAATCCACCCCAACTCAAAGTTTTTAGTGTGTTTCTCTAACCTTCACTTCTCTAATGGGAATTGTGTGACAATGCATGATGAGAGCTGTTTCACGTCTGCGTCGTATCTGCTCAGATAGCACCGTGGTGTTAGGATGAATGTGTGCGTGCGCTGGCAGGGGGACAGCGCTCGTGCGTGGTTAGCCTGGGTGATTGCAGTAATCAGATGGTTGTGTTAATCAGAGTTTGTTCGTCAGTGGCCTGATGAGGGGCGACGAGGGCCGCTGATTGTAATGCGATGCTTCGATCGGCATCTCTGACTACTTACGCAGACAAACCGGCAAGAGAATCATTATCATACAGTTTTGTCCCCCCCTCACACACCCCTCTCAGTTATCCGCTCCTGAAAACACCATGGAAGAAGTGTAAACAAACAAGCAGAACAATACGGTGATAAATTCAGAGAAGTACTGTTTTACTGGAAAGATCCAAACTCAATTATTATTACACGGAACGTTTTCATTCCAGTGGACAGAGCGGCACATTGTGATATGATGGGTTATATATCACTGTTTAGGTGTCAGTGTCACCCCGTTTCAATAGCAACGCCAGGGGGAGAAATGTGATGGGGTGAGAGGGGTTGGGGGGCGGGGGATAAAAAATGTGACCCCCTGGTTTATAGTCTTGCATCAGATCTTTGTCTACTCTCCCAACCTCATCCCCCTTTCTTTTTTTGCGGAAAGGAGTTGCTGACGCTATTATGGCTGCCTCATCAGCCAAGTCCCTACAAGGGCTGATACAAATTAATTAACCTAATTAGAGACTGTGATTGCGGGTGTGATTATAGGGGATGGGAGCGAAGGGAGGGAGGGATTGGGAAAATGTGGCAGGAGGGATGGCTCATGGAGGTGGGGGTGCGCTGGCAGCCATGGCCCAGGCGATGATGAGCCGGGAGGTGTGGGAGAGGAGCCAAGATGCTCTGCATGACTAATGAGGAAAGCTATAGCCAGATTCACTGCCTCTTTTTATTTTCTTGATTTTTTTTATCCACACATTTTATTTACTTTTATTTC
The DNA here is from genome assembly GCA_903066815.1 of Brachyrhaphis roseni. Classification (NCBI taxonomy): domain Eukaryota; kingdom Metazoa; phylum Chordata; class Actinopteri; order Cyprinodontiformes; family Poeciliidae; genus Brachyrhaphis; species Brachyrhaphis roseni. Next base: position 14,548 of record CAEFZY010063486.1, on the reverse strand, counting down.
ATTGTTCTACTTTTCTTTATATTAAGCATAACAGTGCAAATTAAATGTATTCTAGAATATTTTTTTTCAAAAAAAATCCACTGCATATTATTGATAGTTTTTGTGATAGACCAACACAGACAAGTATGACATGGTTGGATTTAGTCCCTTACAATATAGTACCCATATATAACGTACTATAAAAGTTAAATAATAAGGAAATAGTGTGGAATAAAGTATTGACAAATACAGCTGTTCTGTTAAGTTGATATTAAATAGTCAGGAGTATGCCACAACTTCAAACCGATTACAATATGGCCGTCCACCTATAGCTCTAGAGGAGCTGCAGAAATCCTCAGCTTGTTGAAATAAATTGATCAGAAGTTCTTCTGGTAGATTAGCACACATCATGTAGGAAACACACTATGGTGAAACATAATGAGTGCACTATCCTGTTATGGGGATGTTCAGTTTAGCAGAGACCAAAAAGCAGGGTTGATGGGAAGAGTAATAGAGCTAAATGCAGGGAAATCCTGGAAGATAAACTGTTAAGAGATGATTTAAGACTGGAATAGAAATTTACCTTTATAGGGCAGTATCCCAAATCCTGTATCCAGATCTACATCAGAACGGTTTAGATCCAATCGGTCTTAGTTTGAGCTATTTTGCAATGGAGAATTTTCAGTCATTAGATGTGCAAAGATGCTAGTTATCTACTGCAAAAGAATTGCAGATGCAATGGCAAGGAAAGGCATTTCTATAAAACATTGACATGTGGTGGCTGAAAGCATATTCACACCACACAAATTTTTATCTTATAAAAAAATAAAAACCATATGCTTCTTCCACCCCATTCACAACTTTGAGCTGCTATGTCTTGGTCTATCACATTGAATTTCATAAAATTTAAAGTACATTAAGGGTATAATAAAAATATATGAAAGGTTCAAGGTTTATAAAGACTTGTGCAAGCTACTGTATCTGTAGAAGTATTCTGCTCTTTAGTGTGCTTCTGTTGTGTTTGTTAAGAGTTTATGTGACCTTCATGGCAGAAAAAAAAAAATTATTTCTGAATCTATGGAGTTCAGGTCTACACTATCTCTTAACTGGACTCCCTACAAAGAACAGAACTGCCTTGTGCGAACACACATAGTCAAACTCATACATACAAGCTCATGCAATATCTCATCCTTTCATATACACTCTGAACAGCAGCTCAGCTTCAGTTGCACAGACTCTCTTCTTTACCCCACAGGCACACAACAGAGGAATCGCATTTTAATCTCAGTTTATTTGTACTGGAAACAAAACAAACGTAGTCCTCAGACTGAAGCAAAATGTATTTTCATGCTGGCATCAGCAATTCTAATTTTTGTAATGAGCTGAAGAAGAAGAAGAAGAAGGGTAAGTGTAAACACTTAGGTATGAGTAAATAAAAAGAAACTCCTTAGAAGGTGCTGTTTCATTTTTTGTTGTGCCAGAAGTACAATAAATGCCAGTAGTGCTCACCTGCATTGTCAAATTTGAATATAAATATTTTGAATTTTGCCTTTTGAATAGTTGCTTACTTTCTCCGTTCGGCGTTCTCTACAATGGAGAATGCAGAATGTCTTCTCCCTTACTGTCTTATTCAGTCTCAGCCACAACATCAGATGCAGGGGTACGATTAGGAGCTCACTAGCATTAGGATGTCTTCATATCTCTACTCTAATCTGCAACCCTAGTAATTTATCCTTATTTCAGATAGTACCGTCTTCAAAGTACTAGGGAAACATCTTTAAAATGTGTCCTTTTTTAGCAGTTTTGTCCAAATTCAAACAAAAATAAATGTTAAACGTCAGACTTTGTTAGCTCATTTTTTCAGCTTCAATAGTATTTAAATGATATATGAGTAGACATCTTCGTGTTGTCAACTACTCACTTTTAACAACTGACCTGTTTTCATGTGTTGTTTAGAAGGACAGTAAAGTTGTTTTTTGGATGTCATTTCAGCAAATTCTACTTGGTTGTCTTGTATTCCTCTCTTGAAGGTCTACAGCTTTAACTCTAACTATATCACATGTATGGAACATATCAAGAGCAAGTGTTCAAGGAGAAAGTAAGAGAAACAGTAAGAGGGTAAAAATCACTGCACAAGATATTTTACTATTGATGTCATATGCCAGTTAATATAGCATATCCTGTGCCTATGTTTCAATAAAGAAGCTAATTTTGGACTTTAAATAAATACTAATCATTTATATTTTTTTCCAAACTGGTTTCAAACAGGAAATCAGCTGTCTTAAGATGTTGAGGGATTTTTCTTTCAAAAATTTTTGTCTCTTGGTTTAGAAACAGTACAGATAAGCAAGAGCCCTGTCAGGTGGAAGGTAAATACAGCACTTAAGGATTCCCCTTTCATTCTGTGGTCATACGTTTTAATTAAATCCCAGAGAAAAAGAGGACAGGTGAGAGCGATAGCCCTGCAACAAGCTGATGCTATCAGGAGTTCAGGTAAAACCTCTCGGAGATGTGCTACAGATCGTGTCTATGTGTAAACAGAGCACATACACACAGTTGTGGAAATGCAGTATATGTTTAAGCATCTGCATATTACACATGAATGCACACATCTACAAAAAAAAGCGTTTGTGTGTTTGTGTACATGTGGTAGTTTCTTTGCACTGCTTTGCCAGCTGAACTGTTGTAGCGAAGACACTATCAGGTATTTAGAAAGAGTCATGAATATGGATGGGTGGTGAGATGGGACTGATGTTTGTCCTCTAAGGGAGAATGTAAGGAGAATGTGCTCCCTTCCCTGAAAGATCAATTCAGAGCTGCTCACAGAGTCGGAGCAAGAGCTCTGGAGTTAGGTGGGTGTTGGTGGTTCTGGATAGACGTTTAATGAAATGGGATATGGAGTCTCCAAATAAAAAGCATGTTAACTATCATTCCCAGTTTCAAGATGAGTACAGATTTGCAGAGTTTCATTGTAGACCTTTTGATGTGGAGGCAACATATTACATGCAAATTATACAGACAAAGCTGGCTTTGATGTTTCTGAGAACCTGTTTACTGAGTTGATAAATTTGGGAAGCTCGTTTAGATTAATGACAAAAATGCTGTCAAATTAGTTGGATTTGGTAAAGAAATAATTTAAAGAGTGTCATAATAGACTAATATTTTTGCATTTAAATTGCTAGCTATGCTCAGGCATTACAGTAATTTCATGGACAATACTTGAAATATTTGGCTGTAAAACATGTGGCAGCTGGAAGTAAACTATCAATCAAACAAACAAGGACATTCAGACTGAATTTTACAGAATGACATACTTTGCAAAGAGCTCAAAAACATGTAATAAATAAATACAGCATCCCTGCTTTGTAGGTGCTGCTGCGGCACATTACATTGACTGTAATAAACTATTGAAACTATTTGAATCTGCAGGAGTTCCAGACATGTTGAGAAAAAAGGAGAGATTTAATGATTTGAATCAAGTCTGTTGAAGCACGAATGCTTCCATAAAACAAACACTGGCTCCAGAGGACTGAATTAGTAAGTAGAACTTTGTAGCACCTTTTACAACTAAAAATGATGAAGTGCTTTATGATAAATTGTAACCATAATAAGAGAAAAGCATTGAGAACAATTTTTCACTTGGTTTGTCTTTAATTTTGATTGTCATCCTTTTGTCTCCATACCAAGCCTTTCCTCTATTCGCTCTCTCCCTTCCACATTTGTCTGTTTATAATTGTCAAAATCTGTCCCTTTTGTTCTCTTCAAAAGATTTGGGTTGTCATTCCTTTAATTGTATTTAGTAACATATACAGCAAAGGTTTCATTTCATTAAGCCGCCTAATTTAAAATGGATCTTTATCCTAACATAGAAAACCAGACCCACCATGCTGTTTGCGAAGCAGGACAAAACACATGGAAGACAAAATGAGAGTAAAATTGTAAATCTTTTAAATTCTCATCACATTTGACTATTGTCACCTAGTGTATAAACTGACTCCATTTGAACCAAACTTATTACCCATTTTTAAAGCAACATCTCAGTCATTATCTTTCCAGGTAATGCATGTTCAATCCAAGGTTGTGTCACTGAGTTCCTGAATCGAACATTTGGTTCTTTACAACTGACTAAAAAAGTCCACAGCAGAGGTCGTTACACTGAAAAAAGGGATCAGAGGACATGGAGCACAGGGGCAGGCTGCAGCGCTGTAGTACAATGTACCTTTCAATGCTAATCACTGAGTCATCTATCAGAGTTAATATGTGGGCGCTAAGCAACCTGTACATGCATTAGACCTACCCAATTATCATAATGGGTTGGTTTTTAATATGGTTAATAGGCTGGCACGACCTTGCCCATTCACTGAGAAGGTACATGAACCCTGCTGATGTGGGATGGACATATTTAGAGACTAAATGACCATTAGAGACTTTTAGCTGTTATGGGTCTAAAGTAATGCATGTGAAAAGGGGAAGCTAGATTGAAGGACAGTCTGCTAGATGACAAACAGGAACATTTATGACATAAAGTTGATAATATTAAAGTGGACAAAAAGCAGAAAGGGTGACGTTTGCTGCACAGAAAGGATATTATTGTTTGTTTGCTTGTCTGGATGCGCATAAGGGTACAAAAGAATTTTTAGCATGCAGCCATCTTCACATCTGAGAGTTCTGCTGTAGGAGCACCCTGTGGGCACCACTGGGGAACTACGTCAGCGTGGGTGCAATGTGGTCTCAATAGGGCGGCTGGACAGAGATGAGAAGGGGCAGAATCTGAAAAATGCGCCTCCACAAAGCCCCGGGAGGGGTTAACATTTTGGTTTTCTCTCAGTCTTTGTGGTGGTGGACAAATGATCCCAGGAGTCGGACAATAATGTTTTTTATGGGACTCTAAATGTTGAGCTCAACAAGGTCATTGTGGGAGTGTAATGACCAACACGTGGCCAGGCTTGAACTCCAGCAGCCTCACAGTTGGTCAGGGGGGCAGAGGGGAGGAGAATAGGTGGGAGTGGAGCATGGAGTTGCCCCTCCGGGTTTTCTAACAAGTCCTCACTTTGTTCGTATGGGCGACAAGAGCCACTCAGAACAAAATACCTAGATGGTAAAACTATGTCAGGCCTGAGCAGACTTGGTCTCGTAAACTAGCCAGAGAGATAATGTTTCCTTGGTGCTAATCTGTTCCTGGGTGCCCACGCCCTGGCAGCTGGTGAACAATACCCCCTTCCTGCTTCAAACAAAAATCCTATTCTCAGTCCCTCTTGTCAGATTTTACTGCCTATCTCTCTTCTTCTTCTGTGTATGTGATTTATCTGCTCCTCAGTCATGATAAAGAACTTCACTGTAGTCTAGCTCTCCACGTCACAGTCATGTAAGAAAGCTTTGTGTATGTTGAATGGAAGATGTTGATACATCATATTATAAAACAGAACTGCTGATTGCATAAGGAAACAGCATAAGATACTGTGTCAAGCTGACAGTTAAATTTTCTTTTTTTAATTTTTCTAATATATGACTGATCCATATTAAAAAGACCTGACTTTTAAAATAATATTCTCCCAGAAAATCTTTGTTTTTGAATTGGATTAACATTTAGGTCTGGGCACTGAACGGCCTATTTTGGATTCCTAAACATACCCAAAACCTTAAACACTTTCACACATTTCAAGAGTGGTTAACATTTATTTGAATCTTGTATATGGGGGGAAAAGCAAATTCAACAATGTCCCCTGAGCTGCAGTCCCACTGACCAGTTTTACCTATATCAATGAAAATCTACATCATCTTTGTGAATGTAAAATAATAGTTATGCCCTAAACAAAATAGAGCAAATTTTCCTAAACCAGGTTCTAAATTATGCATCAAATGAACTCTTCTTTGTTAAAACTTAGCTTGGCTGGGGAAAAACTGATGATAAAACTGACCAAATTTAAAAGGTTTAACCAGGATTTAGTTATAGGTTTTGACAAAAACTGATGGTCACTGGATTCTTCTCAAGCAAAAAAAACAAACCACCACTAACCAAACAAATGTTCAAGGAGCAGCACCCATAAAATTGCTGGCACTAAGCAATGAAGAAGCCTAACAAGCCTTTGAATCTGAGGGGAAATGGGAAATAAACTATTATTTGTCTCTGCCTCCAACAACAGAATATGAATAGTTGGATGACAAAACAAGGTGTTGTTGAAACACTAAACAAGCTATTCACCAAGGGCAGTCGTGAAAAGACACATAGGTGAGCTGTTCATGTCAAGTCACAGCCTCACAGACAGACAGCTTTTTGGACTAATTAAGGATCCCTAATGATCAACCAGATGAGCATAGGCCAGGGCCGACTCAATCAGCAGCAACAACCACTGAGAAGCACTAGAAAAGGCAAGTTTAAATTGCAAAAAAAAAATAAAAAATCACAGACCAACAGAGTCTACTATGAACACAATTCAAAGACCACAGAGTAAATCAGTGTTGTCCAAAGTCAGTCCTCAAGGGCCACCATGCTGCATGTTTTAGTTCTCTCCCTGGTTCAACATGTCTAAATCAAACAATGGTTCATTAGCAGGCCTCTGCTGAACATTCTGACATTATGAGAAGTAGTTGGACCATTTGAATTAGCTGCATTGAAGAGGAGACAGACATAAATCTGGCAGGACACTAGCCATTGAAGACAGGAGCTGGACACTCATTGAGTAAATCAAGCTCTAAAAAGCATGCTCACAATGACTGAAGGCCTTAGCAATGTCAAATATATAAGGGCATCATAAATTACATCCACAGAAGCCCCAACAAGATTTCAAACAATCAACCAGAGCCACTGCTTTGACCAAAATTGATGAACTTTTACTTATGTCAGTGTAGTGGTGTTTAAAACCAGGTAATGTACCATTTTAGATGCACAAATATATATGGCAAGATAAATAATGTGATGATACCACCTTGAGACTGGTCTGAAGAAGTTAAAAAGAAAAAAATGTTCATCTGCAACTCATTGCCCTACATTTTCTATGTTGTCTGAGTCGTGAGTGTCCTCACAAGTGAGAAAACCTGTCCTTCCGACATGAATTTCTTTTTGTGTATTTTTAGCTCCTTAAAAAGTTTAAAATAAATGTTTTAATATATCTGGCCTGTAGAAATTAATAAACAAGCAGTGCAGTTATGGATCTGTTTTCACACATGAACTGCAAGGAATTTCAGTTCATAATGCTTTACAGTCTTACACATATCGAATTGCTCTTAAATGTACTTCACAATTACAAACAAATTAGACTTTACTATAAGCAAACAACAAAGCCCCTAAACGGTTGTTTAAAACAGTGCAATAAGAGCATACAATCTTGTTTGAAAGCCACCACAGCAGCACCTGTGATTGAGTTGCTTGTAACACAGAAATGCTAGATTTACTGATGCATTGCTGTCAAAATAACTCTCAGGCAGCTGAGTTAAATTTTTCTTTTTTTGGAAACATCAATATGATGGAAACTACAATATAACCATGACTAATGCACATAAGAAAATCCTGGATTTATGTACTATTTGAACACTGAAGCACTTTGACTTATAGCTCAAATGATAAAGTCACCATTTTAAGTAATCGCGTGGTCTTGAGTTTCAGCTCAGCTCACTCCTCTCTTGTTTTACACTTGCCAATCTTGGCTGAAAATAAATATACACTTAGAGACAATGTGTTCTAAAACATTAAGAAAGCTCACTTTTAAACTCAATATATATCAGTTTTAACCCAAATGTTTGGGGATCATTTAGATATTGTTTAGATGTATTGCTATCTAAAAGTGTTCTGTGGGATGGCTTCTTTGTAACTTGTTTGTTTCGCTGTCATTATATCCCCAGTGATCTCTCAGTTTTCGGCACCTCACATCAGTTACATATCAGCTAACAGACATGTCTGCCAACCTGTCAGTCACTCTTTCCTGTTTACTTTAAGTTTTTTGGACCTCTTGTATTTAATAACATTTTCATTATTTGTCTACTTGCCTACAGTTGGATTCTTTTTTACAGTTTCAAAACTGTCTATATTTATGTAATCCAGGACATTTGAAAAAATGTATTTGTGACCACGATATTGATTCAGCCAGATTTATAGTAAAAAAAATATTTAACTATTTTTCCGTTTTGTGTAAATGTTTGCTTAAATTTGAAAAAACAAAAAAAAACACAGTCTACAAAGGCCAGGTTAGTACAGTGCTCAACTCACGTTCTTCAGTGAGCTTCTCCTATCCTGTTAAAGGATGTCTGGCTTGTTTGTAACACTGAGCTATAATTAATTTCAAAATGACAAAGGTCACTGTTCCTTTGGTATTTTAAAGGGTGCAAATGTTTTTTTAGTGTCCTTTCAAACATCTGTGCCTTGACACAACCTTGCGTCACAGGTGTACAGAAAGTTCTCTCACCCTCAAGGTCTGTTTTTCAGACTAACAAAAATAATTCACTCTGGGAAAATATTACAAACAAATGCATTAGACGGAAATATCTAGCCACACTGTTTTCTCTTGGTTATAGAAAAATAATGCAACTGTCCTTAGTTACAGTATACCAGTCATGATTTTATTGTTGTTGCTTGTGATTTTATGACATTGTATTTGTAAGAAAAAATGTAACTTCAAAGCCTGTCTGCCTCAGAGATACTCTGACAGTACAATTTAGCAACAGGGATTGAACCGCTGAACTTGAGAGTAGTTTTAGCTATAGGAGTTTTTGCTGTACACCTTCCCTTTCTCATGAAAAACTTAATGCCTTGTCAAGTAATGTCAAGAAAGTGTCTTGCTGTCAGTGCATTGGCAGCTCAAATGTGTAAAAGCACTAGGATAAAATGTGGGTTGCTTCTATTTGCCAGTACAGTACAAATATGAAAATATGTTTTTATATTGACGTTATCCTCTCAATTTTTAGCTCCCAGAGCAATACATTCTTCTTCCACATTACCCTAACATCACAACTGAAAAACATTAAATTCATTCTTAGTGAATCAAACAAAGCTGAATCTTTAATGAGGCTGTTCAAATCAATCCAATGCATTCCAATGTGATTAAAATACAGTCATATTACTATCCAATTAAATATAGCCTGCTTCAGTCTTGATTAAAACACTATAATCAAAGTTAGTTTATCAGAATGCAAGTTGGTAAAAGTGTATCCATCGAAGAAAGCAAAATAGATTGCATTTAGTCATTTAGTCCACTTATACAACTGCTATACTGCTTGAACAGCTGTTTAATAGGACATCTTCCTCTTGTCTTCCCTTTGTCTCATAGTCCTGAAAGTCACATGGTAAATAGATGAACCAAAGGCGTGTCTGTGTGCTTCACCGCCCAATGTTTTATGGTCCCCTGAGTAAAGTCGTATGTCGGCTGTTAAGATGAGCTGAAGCACCAGACAGCTAATCAATAGATCAATCATAACATTTCCACTTCAAATCAATTACACTTTGACTTCCTATCCATCCTAGTTACAGCTGACTGCTCTTTGTCTTTTAAACAATTACCACCATCATTTAAGGTTTAATTAAGTATTAATTTATCCTTCTGGCTGTGTAAACGTTTTTGTAGCACATTAAAAGTATACTATACTGCAATTTGTATAATTGGAACAATGATCCCACAGGGTAAACAGGATGAAAATTACAACTACATTTTTACAGATGGAATGATTCAAAGTTACAGAAGAAAGAGTGACAGTGACAGCAGTACAAAGAAAAAGTAATAAAGAGGCCACTTTGTTTCCAATCTGCACGCATGAGTTTTTTCTCTTCGACCATGTTAAATTCCAGCCATTCAAATGACTGAAGTGCGTAGGCTCGACTTCCAACGCGTTTCCCCGTCACCATCACAACGACTGCCATTCATGAGGCTTGACTCGCTGCTGGGACATCTGCACCACAAGTCTTGTCACCTCAGCCACTGTTCTCCGCTGCATACTGCTTTGACGAAACAAAACATGCTCTAACGCACTGGCTAAGACTGCCTCTTACAAGTGCACACGCAGGGAGTCTCTCTTGCTAAATGCCAGCAGAGAAAGTCAGACCGCCATCAGAGATAGCTGTTGTTTGCATACGCCTATGTGTGGTTTAGTCTGAATGGGATCTAAGAAAGGGGAGTTCTCTACAAGAGGGTACCCGTGGGTGTGGAGCATAGCTTGGCCCCTTGGGTGTGTCACAATGCTTTGGAGGATTTGGTGTAATCTTTAGACTTTGGATTGCACACAGTAATGTGGGCAGGTTAGGTGACCTTTGAGGTGACAGAGTTCTCACATATTTCTTAATTTTTCTTACTTTTTTAATACATCTACAGACAATGAATGTTTATGAATTTATAGACAAAACTTTGTGTCTATGCTCAGTAGCCAAATGAACAGCTGAGAGCTTATGGATTGCATCTTTCTTTATTAGAACAACACAATGCGTAAAGTTACTCATATTTTGCTATCATAATATTTATAATGATGGAATTCCCATTCATGATATTCCCAAGCTGGCTCTTTGGCTGGTATTTCACAGTTTTGTGCGTTGGGCGTCAACACAGAGGTTTGCTGGATAAACATCCAATGCTGAGTAGGAGCGGCAAGCATCACTGTTATTGTTACTGCTTAATGCCATGCACCAGCATTGTTGTCTTGCAGCAATCAACACATACATATGTAATAAAGCTGAGAGGCAGCAGGACAATAGAAGCAATTGTAACTCCTCCAACTCAGATCAGCACAGAGCTTTGTATTGCCATTTTTGCTGGGCTCGAGGTAACAAGTTCATTTGTTGAGATTGCAGAACAAGACAAGTTCCTGTTTGATCTGGCTGGGTTTAAACTATCTGTTGAGGACATTGAGATTTTTGTAAACAAAACAGGCAGATGGATGGTGATGAGAATTCAATGAAGGTCAGTGGTAGAGGTGACAGAATACTTTGGACTTGCTGCTGTACATGTGCTGCTCTGGTGTCTTTGCACATGTGCATTTCTAAGGGCAAACATTGATGGCGGTGTCAGCAGTGAGTGATAGCCCTGGTCTTTTCAACACCATGGGCTGGGTCAGAAGGATGTGATGGATGGTTAGCAGTCTGGCCCCTCTCTCCACGCCTACTACCACTTGGGTGTCTGGAGCTCTGGGCTGAATGGCTTAGCGGTTGGGGGTGAACACGTTTTTGTAGACAATGGATGGCTGTGCTGAAGAAATGCAAAATGTTTTACTGTTTTAGCTAAATTTTATTGTAATAGAACAATTCAAAATTAACAAACAGTACTTAACTTTAACATTCAATAAAGACCCTGGAGCTGCACTTTGGCATAACTGAACAGCACAGTTGGCACAAAATGATTACATTTAACGATGTTAATAAAAAAGGTTATAAATTTTAGTTTATTTGTGCTTTGAAGACAATCAGTTATACACCTCTAAATTCCAATTAGGCCCCAACAATAAAGTCATGGATTAGGGTCAAGATTTACTGAGAGAAGATGTACAAGATCGGGAAGAGCCATTGGAGTAACTGTAGATCAACTGACTGAAAACAAACCAACCGAGACACAGCACAGGAAGGATAACAGGTGATGGACAACAGAGAATGGAAGGATCAGATTAGGAGGATATAAAACTCACTGGCACTTAAGATACTAATCTGTGTGACTAATCTGGAACATGCAGTTTTTTGAGCAGAAAACCTTAGGGAAGATGACAAATAAAAATGGACATGTACACAGGGGGAATAAATCTAAAGTATGGATACGTTGCAAAACACTGCAAGTTGTTTTCCACTATTATACATGTTTCTTACTTTCCTTTCTATTCTTTCCTCACTTTGTTCCCTTGATCTCAACACTCCTAATATTTCTTGGGAACAACCAGATCTTTGGGATGATAGAAAACTCTATCAAACAGTTCAAATAGATCTTGCTCCATGACTCAGCCTGTGTTTTTCTCCTGTGTTTAAAGCCTCTGTGGACTCTGTCTTAAAGAGGTGAAGAGAACCACCAAAACCCCAGAGAGAGCTGTACTAATGTGAGTTGTGCCTTTTCTCAAACTTCAAACACAAAGGAGACTAAGAGTGGGAGACAGAGACAGAAGCCACAAAGGGTTGTGTGAAAGACCATGATTTCTTGAACACACTAATTGAAGGCTGCAGGCTGTACGAGGGAGAATGAAGGAAGCCACCAGACCTAGGTTGAACTGTTTAGATATCTCGAACATATAAACCTACATATCCTGTGATGACAAATTTTGCTTTAACATTTACCTTCCTCGTAATGTTAACCTGCAAACCCCTCATTTGACACAAGAAAAATTGCTTCATCTCATCTGCATGAAGATATGTATACCAGAAAAAACCTTCAAATTTCTTCCAGTTATCACCAATATTGTCACAAACCGAAGGCCTAGGGCCACCATTTAATTGCATTGACCATGCAAACCAACGAGGTGCCACTACAGTTAATCCCCTTGATGGTGGAGGATTCTGCCCCCACACCCCTTGGCAGGGGTAGAAGGAGAGCTTTGAGTGGAAAATCACAAACAAAACCCATAACCAACAAAGCATACCATATCTACACCCCAGCATGGCCTCACCACCGGGCCTGTATCAAAATCGATGGAGGCCTTTCATCTTTATGTTCAGGCAGCAATCAAGAGATGTGACCAGAATATGTTTGATACCAAAGTCTGCTATCGTCTAATAAAGTTGCAGAGTTGGCATTGTGTTTACAGTGGAAAATATATATATGACAGTATTGTTTTATTCTATTGACATATCAGAGGTTTGGCACACAGAGTTACCAAGATGCTGCTAACCCAAACCAGGAATATTAATTCCAATAGTAGATAGTCCTATTATGAGGTTTGCAAATGCTTGTAGACAGTACTGTACCCCGCCTATTATTTTGATAACCTCAAAACACTTGGGGCCTCATGTACAAAGCGTGCGTACGCATAACAAATGTGCGGCACCATATTTTACGCACAAATCAGCATGTATAAAAATTAACTTTGCGTCAAAGTTTGCATAAATATACGCAGCAATATGAAATTACAAAGCGTAATTGGATGGATCAGCAGATTAACTCCAGACAGTTCAGGTTTGATTATTTTTAAGGTAATTGTGTATACAATCACACTTACATATGCTGCGCAAAGGTGAGCCTCGTAATTGTGGAGCACTTTGGCTTCAATGGAGAACGTCTTCAGTGGAAGGATTCAGAGGGAGCGTGTGCTCAGAGACCATATTGATCTGCTGGGAAATGTTGACGATGGTTTATTAGCGTTTAGATTTCCCAGACTGACCATCCTGGAGCTCTGAGCAAAACTTAAAGAAGGAGCCATGCGGAACCGGAACCGGAACCGGTCCAGCTGCAGTCATCCTTCAGTCAAGCCGCCCGCTTTGTGAATGCACCTTTATGAACAGAAAGCATCTCTATTCAAATGTACGACTTATGTACATGATTCCACTATTTAGAATTAACAATAACATTCTCCACTCAAAGACTCTCTGACATGCTGTCTGTCTTTAAATCCCATCTGAATGTGCTACTGTTCAAACAGGCATTTGCACAATCTCTTCATTTTCTTTTTTTTATTTTGATTTTTTCTTTCTTTAGAATGTATTAGTTTTATTTTTGTGAAGTGACCTTCTGTGCCCTGAAAGCACCTTTGGATGCACCACAGTGATAGAAAGGCCCATCACAGGTGGAAAATATTAGGAAGTGATAGGAAAATGCATTGCTTTACCTTCAGCTAAAACTTTTCTCATCATTCTTTCAGTTTTTCACCAACAAGGTAAAAATTAGAACCCAATGAGAATTAGAGAAACCAGAGAAGTAGATTGCTGTGAAGACAGGCAGGACCACGACTGACCTTTTATCTTATTTAAAAATCAAAGAGTACCACTTCTGGGTCCATGGGGGAATCGAGTTTTGCTGGGTCGAGGCGAAGGTTACCTGGGTGCTAATCCATGGGACCACAGATGACCTCTGACCCCACAGGGCGAAAGGCTGGGTTCGGCCGAAGATTTTCTGTAGAAATCAAGATTTTCCTCTGTGGTTCAAACAAACCAAACCTCCCAAATCCTCCTCCCTGTAATGATTTATGGGGCAGGGTGTGATCGACACTCCATTAGCCCTGGGGATGAGCCTAAATGGTAGTTTTGACACCGCTGAGAGAGGAGGTTAAAGGTGATCAATAACAAGCCACTGAAGGATGGAGGGAACAGAGGGACAGGCAGAACGGGGTGGAGAAAGGGTGGTAGAGAGAGCAGCTCTTTTTAATTGGTCTGTGCTCATTAGTTGGATCTTTGTGTGCATCATCACCTCCTTTGTGTGTCTCCAGCTTAATTTCTGGATCACATATGTGTTAGGAGTTGGGGGGTTGTTTGTAAAGGTGAACTCTTCAGTTACTACTCCAAATTTGACCCAGCATTAGACTGTAAAGAGGAAAGTCAAACATTTACTTTTGTTATATTCTACATCTTTTTTCCTCTTCAAAATTATGGCTCTTTTTTATTTTTCATTTTGCTCATCTGATTTTAGTTCTGGGTCTGAGGGAATAGTTAAACAACGCTTTACAAATATGTGATCCAGAAATTAAG
>CAEFZY010063485.1:0-20356 GCA_903066815.1 Brachyrhaphis roseni | reverse complement strand
AATTTAGAGAGCCCAATTAACCTGACAGTCATGTTTTTGGACTGTGGGAGGAAGCCGGAGAACCCGGAGAGAACCCACGCATGCACAGAGAGAACATGCAAACTCCATGCAGAAAGACCCCGGGCCGGTAATCGAACCCAGAACCTTCTTGCTGCAAGGCAACAGTGCTACCAACTGCGCCACTGTGCAGCCCAGCTTTGCTGTCATTTTAGCGTTATTAGCAGCTTACCGCTTTGCTGTGTCCCCTGCTTCCATAGAGAAAAGGAGCTGACCCTCAACCAGACGAAGTCTTTCGGAAAATGCCTCTTCATGCTAGTGGAGGTTGCTGAAGACATGTCCTTAATGGACTTTCCCCACGGATGTGGGAACATTTAACCAGACACTTCGAAGAGGCTCCGAAGCAAGGGGGATCCATGTAAGGAACCGAACATTTTTGACTTGTCCACTTGCAACTTCTGCACAACTGAACTTGGGACTACAAAACAAAATGGCGGATTCACAAAACTCGTTAGCCAGCAGTCATGCTCCACAGCACTGGTGTCATAGCCAAGGAAACGTAGGAAGTAGAGGAAAGATATAACCCAAAACGAAACGCATTATTTATTAATACAAAATAAAAGAAATAGAATTTAACGGACGCAGTGTTGTTACAAACTCGTGTACAGTAGGTGGCGCCGGTATGCGCCTGAAAGTTGCTTGCGAACCAATAGAAAAGAAGAAGCAGAACATAAAGTCCTCTACGCAGCGCCGGGAGAGAAAACACCACCGCCCCCTAGTGGGGCGGGAGAGAAAACGTTAAAAAAAAAAATCCACTCCTGGTACACAAAAATGTATTTCAGGGCTAAAAAAATTAGATTTTACATGATTTGTCTTTTTTAAAGAAGCAAATATAACATTGTCTGCAAAAAGCAACCTCAAAACTAACTTTCTGCGTCTGAAGATTATTTTATGAATTGTCTATAAAGTTCCTTCCCTCAAGATTCCAGAATGGAAAGCAATATTTATGTTGCAGTTTTTTCCCACATCTCTGCCTTTGCTGATTTATAGAAATGATGCAACACATTCAGTACAACCCAAGTCAAAATGTGAAAGATCTGAAAATCTGCGCCAGCGGTGCATCACACTCATTCTGTGCCGGATCAGCAGCAGCAAGTCTGACATTGTGAAGCTGATGATGAAGCAGTGTATGATGTGAGGAGTGACCCGAGTGTGTGGAGGGTAAACGGAGAGAGTCCCTCAGAGATGGGAGGGCAGGCGGGGGTCATGCTTGTTCTCCCTGGCCCTCCTTTTAGAGTTCAGACAAGTCCCATGATGATAGGAGATTAATGAAGCTGCTGTAGCACTGTGATCCCTACAGGACACACAGTCACAGGCACACAAGGACTATTCATTCTAGATTATCACAGCTTTCATCTGCCTCACTCCAGCATTTTACATCCGAGAAGATCCGATAAAATTCGACACATCCTCTCAGTTCTATGCATTTTGTCATTAATGTCAAGTCAGAAGCAGAACTTCCTCAGCGACATTTTGAGGATGTCTCTTAGCAATGTGAGCACAATGGTGATATAAGCAAGCTGCACCACATCTCAGAGTCAGAAGGATGTCGCATTAACACATGGACTTATCTCCTGCCTGCAGTCAGGTCATCTGGTTTCGCAGAACAACACTGCCCCCGGGTGGCTGATCATATGTACTACAACCTTTCCTGGCTTTGCGGTCAAGTATTTATCTGAATGGTGAAATGCACCTAGGAACCATCTGGATCAGAATAACACACAAGATATATATATATAAAAACACCTTTGAATTCTGATGTTTAATTAATATGTAAATATGTAATTTGTTACCTCCCATTGTGGTGTTTTAGACATTCAAAAAACAAAATTACGTTCCCCCCCCCAAACACTTAAATCTTTTTCAGATTGGTTGGGTGCTGCCTCTCTTCCTGAAATTTGCAGAATTGATTTTTCTTCATGGCTATCAAATGCAGAACCATTAAAAAGAAGAAAGTCTGACTGAAGTCAATGATTCATGTCTTTTATTCTTTAAATCACAGGCTAATCTGAGATCATCCAGAAAATGTCTCATTTACCTTCGTCAATGGTGGGCACCTCTAACTAAAAAGTTAGTTGTGCTAATCGTAAAGTACTAAACATTAGTTCCACTAACACTGATATGCTACACTAACAAGGTATTTAGTGGAATATAATGCTAAAGCGCTTGCTTCATTCAAATAATATCAATTACCGTTGAAAAATTACAATTCTTGAGCACCAATTTAATTTTAACATCAGTAATGTCTTACAACACCCTAAAATATTATATTGCATTTATGTTTACATCTTGCTCTCTTTTGTCTGTCTGTATGTTTTAAAGTTCCTGGGTAAAGAAATAAAAAAAACAGAACTGCTGTGTGAACAATCTTCAACTTTCACATCTGACTACTTGAAACTGATCAAACTTCAACACAGATGTTGAACTTTATTCAGCTCAACGTTTGCAAAACTAGCGATTTGTAATTCATCCAGAACAATTCACTTAGTGGAAGTTACATGTGCTAAATGTTTTGAAAGTTATCAAAAATTCTAAACCGCTAAAGAATTAACTCTGCCCCTTGTGTACCCACCTGAATCCATATGGAACGCAAAACACTTCAGCCAATCGTACCTAATTACAACACACTATTTAGAACGAGGTCATTTATGAAAAATCTAAACTTCATACATTGCAGAATTTATTTACTTATTAAAGTAAAAGTAATCTCACAATATATCCACAATCCATTGTTGTGAATCTTCTTTCAGTCACCTTCGTTTTGAATATAAAAAACAAACAAACAAAGAAAAACACCTGAACACACTTTTCCACCTAACTTGAAACAGCGAGTGAAATTTATTTGAATTAAATAAAGTCTGGTACATTTCACAGCTATAGGAGCCTACACAGTAAGCAGAACGTCATTGTTGTCCGTGTGCAGAACTACGCCACAGGGTAGTCTGTGACAGTTTTTGTCGCGTAAATACTGCCGGGGACATGATGGCGGCAGCCAGATATTGCTCCCCATTACATAATTTAAAAAAAAAAAAAAAAAAAAAAGGAAATACAAAGAAACTTGTGCGACTTTAGGAAGCATTTATACTGTTTTCCTCCAATATACGTCACCAAATCGTCATGCTTTGAAAAGAAGACCACTGAAGTTTTTTTAGTTAACACAACGACATGATTAATAATGTTATAGTGTTGTATATTTAGCCTCTAAAATTAATAATTAATCTCTCAAGGATGTTTATCTTCTCTAAAATCGTTTCTCAGTAGTTCCGTCCAGTTGGGAAGATCAATGATCGACCGATTCAGGAAAGCACAGCCTGAGAGTTCTTGATACCGATCATATTATCTGCACTCATTGACCTCCTCATGGCAGATTTGCTCAAGTCCTTGTACTTGTCTTCACACAACCTGGATATGGCCTGCAGAAAGTGGAAGCACAAAAGGTTTAGTGCCTGAAAACGAGGCCAAAAGGCACACCAAAGAAAAAAAAAACAAAAGACTTTACGCACCTCCAGTTTCTGGGCTCGCTTGTTGCTGAGTGGCTCCAAAGGGAAGCTGAGGTTGTTGTCGTCGGCCAGAGAGCGCAGGTCAAAGTAGTACTTGGCGTAGACGCTAGCCGGAACGTTGATGTTAAACTGCAGCAGCTCCAAGAAGTGACGCTCCATCTCATTCCTGACCAACGCAAAGATCTCATCAGTTGTTTCGAAACTAAAGTCCATCGTAAAAGACAGCCAGTTGAGGAGCAGCACTCACATGTCCTCCACTGTGATGTCCTTTAGGATCTGGCAATAATCGACGTTCCAGACGGCCTGGTCGTCCCAGACTTTGGATGCTAGCAAGATGGCGCCAAGAACAATGCGCTTCCAGTTGGAGGGACAAATGTCTATCTCAGCGTACGTCAAAAGCCTTTCAAGGTACACCTGGAAGGAGACACATCATCCAAATGGGAATACCACTGTCCCAAACTGTGAAGCCTTCCATCTTACATATAGAAATACAAGATGTATGTGCTTACCAGAGTAACAATGGCGCATTCGGCTGTGAGCTGCGCCGAGCTGAAGAGCGTCCTGATGAAGCGGTAGATGAGTTTGTGTTCGGGATCAACCACAGAATAATCATCTGGAACCTTTTCTCTCTGTTGGGAGGGAGAGTCAGTTTCATCAGATCCCAATGAACAAGTGGCCTGACGTTTGGTTAGAGACTTACCGACAGAGGGTGCTTCTTCTCATCGAATATATCCAGCGAGCGGTTGGAATCTCTGCAGAAACAGCAGTATGATGACTATAGGGTACAATATATCCAAAACCATAAAGAGCTAAACTTTTAAGTGTCAAGAGACGTCTTTAAAAATGGGACAAACAAGAAATACCATAAACCCCCTGTACTTGTGGTGGCTAAAGACCCCCACTAAGAATATTTATAACTGCCTAGCATATCAGCACCAAGCAAAATACATGGTGCTCCTGGATTGGCTTCTTTGCAAATACCAGCATGTCAAGTAGCATTGAGCAGGAGTATTTTAGCTTTCAGCTTGCAGTAAGGAGAGGAATACATGAGAACATTCCAAACTTTTCCTACCTGTTTTTGATGTGATAGTATATGGCCAAAGCAACACTGGAAAAGAGGAGGAGGGAAAAAAAAGCTTTTATCATATCTCTGCATTTATTAGTAACCTTTTGACCAAAAGGGGTGAGAATGCTTACCATCTGATGGTGCTCTTAAGGTTTGGCTGGCTGACTGTGCTGTCGTCAATAAAAATTGTTGAACAAGAGCTGTACTTTTTAGTTAGGAGTCCTGGGGACATCTGAAATGTTAACAACAATCGGCATTAAAACAAGGATTTTTCAAGTTGACAAAGACCTAACTTATTTCCCTATACCAAACATCTCCATCCAGCATTATCAAATGCGTACTTTCTGCTTTATGCTGATGATACTGTGATTTAATGCACATCAGCTGCTCATAAGCATAAGATAAAACTGGGCTATCATTGTGTTAGGGAGAAAATTCAAATGGTCCTGAATTTTGGGAGATCGGCCGATACCTACATATAAAGCCGATCTTATCCACTGATCTTTTCTACCTCTGTAAATGTCTGAAAATCAGCCACTGCCCAGTTCTGCTGTACCCTGGGAGAGGGCCAACTGAGATGCTCACCCACTGGGTCATGCCTGCACATGTACGGTTAACATTAGTCACCCCATTGTTGCCAACTTTGAGACTTTGTCGCTATATTTAGTCATCTTTCAAAAATTTAAAAACCGTTAACGGACAAAATCTGAATCATCAGCTCAGGGGAATCTGGTGATTGACCAATCACTGCAATCGGTGCACCCGATTCCGATGTTAAAATGTTATAATCATCTGAAATATTGAGACATAAAACGAACAACTGAAATCAGTTTTTAAATCATGCTTGTGGTAAGCAAGAAATTATACATTTGATTTAAAAAAAAAAATTGCCTCAGGTTTATTTTGGGGGGTTTCCGAAGGTTAAATCGATGAACTTACATGGTTCATGTAGTTGCTTTTCCTTTTTTCCCGCACTAGAATAAAACAAAATGAGTCAGACAGGCAAGTAAACAATAACTAAGCACTACACAGAGAGGAATACCGACCATCCGTCTGGGACTTGTTGAGGAAGAGGGTGCTGGCTCTGGGATGGTCCGATGGGTTCGCCTCCTGGGCCAATTCTGTTGCAAAGGAAACATTTCATTGAACTAATGGTGACACGGTAACATCAGAGGGTATTCTCCTGCCCACGAGCCAAACCAACCATCAGGGAGCTCCCTGTCGCTGATGTGCTGCAGGTAGGTGCCTGTGTCCTCACTCACGTCCTCTGTGGTGGTGATGGGACACTCATCCAGGTCCACGTGTCTCCGGTGGAGTTTTGGACTCTCTCCTGGAGAGAAGCAGCAGGACACGGAGCCTCCCATTGCTGACCTACAGCTGTCCTGCTGCAGCCAGAGCTGGCTCCCATATAACTAAAGCTTGGGCCTCCTGCTGACAACGCTGCACTCCAGGGGTCAAAGTTCAACCTAAACCTTTTAGGAAGGAAGGGAGGGGGCACTTAAAAACACATAACACCTTTAGATGGGTTTTATATCAGTTTCGTGGCGCCAAACATTCAGCTTAGTGAAAATGTTACTCTCTAGCTGCAGAAAGGGATGCATTGAACAGCTAAGGTTTCTGCACAGACAGCTGACATATTGAGGGCGTCTGCATGCTTTTCCCAGATTTTGCATGGATGAAACCACCAGTTTCCCAACAATAACTATTTATAACACAATCTGATTGAACAAAGCTGAGTTTCTAGTGATACAGCAGTCCCAGGCTCTTCTCTCTGCTTCCATGGCTATCCGGCTAACGCTTTAGTTCCAACCCAGGCTCGGTTGCTCCCCCTTCCGAGGAATAATGGATCAATCCATGTCCGCTGCAGCCGCAGGACCCGCCTCGGTCCCGGGCTGATCCACGTGAACAGAACACGGACTCAGCAGCTGGAAAAACCTCCAAACGCAACCGGGAGCGCAGGAAGGAAGCGCCTGTTAATAATCCAGAGAACGTCCATCTCGTCGCATTTGCAGGAGACACGTCCTCTACGTCACGGCGGTGGGAGCGTAGCAGCTGCGTTCAGGAGCAGCTTCCGAGTTTTGGATTTCAAAATAAAATGCTGCGTGCCTAATGTGCTCACTCTAAGGCCATTTTATTAGAGATACATGTGCAAGTGCAACGAGGGGAAAAGTGATGCGGTCAGAATTAAAATCACTTTTTGAATGAATCTTTAACATGAAATTTGGCTAAACTTGCTGCCTGACAAAATATCAACGTCTATATTCAGCTAGTCATCTTAAATCGATTTAATTTACTATGCTTTTATTCTGAAGACCGAGCGCCAATGAAACGGAAGCCACAACGTTTCAAAGCTAATTGATTAATGATTGATTTAATGACGAGACCACGCCTCTCAAACGGCCTTCAGAAAAACACCCTCTCTCATTGGGTAATATTATTTAAGGCGTAACGTGATTGGTCGACTCGTTCATTGATGGGGCCGGATTCAGACCGCTTTGTGCTGTGTATGAATATGTTTAACCGAACAAGAGATATTTTTATTACGATACATGTTCAGTCCGTATTTGTCGTGGACTGGTACCGAAACATGAGTAGAACCAAACAAATTTACACCTAAAAGTGGACCGGTGCTGATGTTAAGAAGTCACAGAAGATGGCACTACTGAGTCAGCCAGCTGTCAAGATGCGAGAAGAAGAGTTTTCACCCTGGCTATGTCATTTATTTGAAGCATGGCTCTTGTTCCTTATGAAGAAAACCCGCTTCCTGCCTTTTCCAAACTCCACAACTCCTCGGCACAATTCCGCTTCGCCAACCAGGAGCTCCGTCTGGCTCAGGACTGGAAGAAGCTGGGTGTGGCTGCAGTTGTATGGGATGCCGTAAGTGACTCACTTTGTCGCATCTCTATGGGATTCGGGAGAAAAATGCAATAATATTCTTTTTGGCCCCTTTCCAGGCGGTTGTTATGTGTATGTATCTGGAGCTGGGAGCAGTGGAGCTAAAGGGGAAGAAGGTGGTTGAACTGGGAGCTGGGACTGGACTGGTGGGAATTGTGGCAGCTCTGCTGGGTAAGATCACAGCTGACTGATTGGTGTTTTCCAAGGCCAGTACCAAGGCCAATATTTAGCACTTTATGTCAGGTTTACACCCTACAAGTCTGTCTTTAGAAGCAGATTAATATATAATTATTTTTAAATGCTGCTATTTATGTCAGCATACAAATACAATATAATTGCTTACGGGTTTTGGAAAATGAAGGTATTTAAAGTGTGTCTGATGCTGATTATTGAAAAAAAATATTGAACAATAATTCATAAAACATCCATTTATTTCCCAGGTGCTCATGTGACAATCACAGACAGGGAGCCAGCCCTGGAGTTCCTGTCCGCCAACGTTGCGGCCAACCTCCCCCCACCGGCCGGTGACTTGGTGGTGGTCTCGGAACTGACCTGGGGTCAGGGCCTGGAGCGTTTCCCAGAAGGAGGGTTCGACGTGGTTCTGGGCGCCGACATCGTTTACCTGGAGGAGACCTTTCCCTCCCTGCTGCAGACCCTGGAGCATTTATGCTCGGACAGCACTGTCATTTTGCTGGCCTGCAAGATCCGCTACGAACGGGACGCGCGCTTCCTGACCATGCTGAGGCGCAGCTTCGCCGTGGAGGAGGTCCACTACGACAAAGACAGGGATATCCGTCTGTACAGGGCATCCAGACTCCCTAGGAGAAGGGATTTATGACAAGTCAGATTTATATTTTACAAAGCAATCCCGGAGGGTTTAAGAGAATTAAAAAAAAAAAAAAAGAAGAAAAGACCAAGAACACGTTTATTTTCAGCTGCCAAAACTCTCATTTATATGGCTCTAACATAAATGCACTGTTATACATGTTGATGTTGACATTTAGAAAATGTGAATAAAACAATCAAAAAGCAACATAAAAAAGCATACCAATTTATGACCATACATAAAAATACAATATGGCATTCTGTCTCATGAAAATAACAGCTTTGTTCTGATTTGGTCTCACTTTACGTTGCGTTTTCAGGGTTTCGTGAAAATTGGACCATATCCCGTCTTTAACCAAACACCCGTCTGCGTTTGGTTCAGGGAGCAGTTAGCTATGAGCCTTTAAAAAAAAAATTGTTTTTGAAATCTCTCAGGATTGTAAAAGCAAGGAAAGTGCACACACTGCTTTGTCTTACAGACTCCTCAGTTGAGAGGGGGAGATGTGGGGGTCTTTATAAAAAAGGTTCCTGTTGAGGATAAAATGGAACGTTAATCTACAGAGGCTCATCTTCCCTCCCAAACTGTCCAGATATGGAACCAGGCATATTGTACATCATAAAACAAACTGTTTATCCAGTGAGCTTCCAAATAAAGTTATGATGAATAGAAAGTACACCCTCTAAATCTTCAGGTGTTTTTTTTACCAGGTTCTAATAGTATTTATACAGATTAAGACCAGACTAAGTAAAAAACTTTTTAATTACAAGAAAGAAAGAGAATAAAGGTAATAAAGTAATATTAGGAGGATGACACAAATTTGAGAACTACATGAAATATAATGTATTAAGATGAGGAATGTTGAGCATTTTGTGAAGTTACACTTTGGTATCGTTTTAACAAATAAGGAAATACATCATTTTAAACTGCATAAAACTATTATGAGCAGAACTTTGAACAGTCTCTGTTGAAGAGGGGAAAAAAAGAAACCACAATGGTAACATCAGATCTTAACTAAAATGATTTTTCTTGCAATTTTATGAATTTCTTCTAGTATAATTGTGTCTATTCTCATACTGTGATTATTCTTGTAATTAAAAAACGTCTTCTCTTAGACTGGCCATAATAGTCATATATTAAAAATATCATTTATCAAAGTTATGGCCCAATTTCCAAAGGCGAGAGTTAAAACTGAGTACACCAACTGTTCAGCACGGTGGTGGAGGGATGATTATTTGGGCCTGTGATATGCTTTCATTGGGCTATATTTCAGTTTTCCACATTGTTTCTTAATTTTTGTACATTAAATTATGACTTTTTCAAATTAGATTTAAATAACTTTTGAGCCTGATAAAAAACAAAACCCTGCCAATTATGTCTTAATACAGAAAAAACCCTCTAATTTACAGGTGTACTTTTAACTGTATTGTATGCACATATTCATTTTTACTGCAAAAGGTATTTTTGTAAAAAAAAAAAAAAAAAAGTAAAACTAGCTTTAAAAATAAACGTTCATGACAGTTTTTTTAAAATCACTTTTAACAAAAAAAAAAAACTAGAAAAACCATTGCGCTATCATCAAAATGATTTAGCTGTAATATTTTTATCTTCTAGAAAAAAAAGAAAGAAAAAAAAAGACAAATGGTCTCTCAAATATTTCCCAAGTTCAATACTGTATTTTTAAAGCTGCATCTTACAGTTCATATTTAGCTGTTTGTCCTAAAAAGGCATATGTAAAAAAAAAACAAACAAACAAAAAAAAACAATAAAAAAATGGCGTCACAGAAGCAAATAAATTGAGAATAAACAAAATGCAAGTCAGAGATAAAACGACCCACCTACAGTTCATAGCGTGATTAGGTAACAGATTAATGCAAGTTAGGAATAGAAACGTAACCTCTGAGTTATCAAGAGACCGGCCTTTTGGGAGGTGGCTGATGTCACTTCCTCTTTGCTGGTGATTCAGCCCGGCTTGATTGGGCCCAAGTGACTGGAATGCTTTCCATGAGCTCTGAAACGCTCACAGTCCTCTTATAAAGGAAAAGCGATGCGTAAAGAGGGACAGGTGTGTTTTATGTCTCAGTAATTCCCACTGTCAGATTTATCAGCAGTTTTTTTTTTGTAAGAAAGCAGGAAATGTAGAAAAGGAGGAGTGGTTTCCAAGTGCGGCTCTGAGCGGAGTCTCTGTACATGGGGGGGCGCTCTACTCTGATTTGTGGCAGTACAAGTCTTTGAGGGCTTTGAGCTCCTCGATGAGGGTTTTGTTCTGGTTCTCCAGTACGGCCACGCGGTTCTCCAAACACTTCACGTACTCCTTCTTCTTCCTGCGACACTCCCGGGCTGCCTCCCTGCGTCACACACACACAGCCCAATAAAGTTTCGTATTACTTAACAAAAAAGATATATAAAATTTTTTGTATCACTTCCAGACGGTAACCAGCACCTGTTTTTCATTAGCCGGACCTCCCTTTTCCGTGTGACTTCCTCTGTGCCGCCTCCTGTTCCCAACGCGGGAGACGCTGCCATGACGACGCCCGGCGTGATGGTGCTGGTTTGAGCTGTCCGGATCTGATAGGCCTGGACGTCGCCTGAAGCAGCTGATTGGAGGAAACCGACAGACATGCTGGATACGTTTAAGACAAACAGGAAGTGGCGCAGCGCCGTGACGACTGATCTAGTCAGTGAAACACAGTGAAGTTGTTGGGTAAACTAGCAAAGAGTGTCCTTGGTTTCACCTTGAACGACGACCTGGTTGCTGGGGACCAGGATCTGCTGGCCATCGCTGGTCTGGGCATACTGCAGGATGGTGGTGCCGGGCTGCGAAGCGGCGGCGTTGGCCATGGTGAGGGTCTGCAGGCCCTGGACCCCGTCGGTGCCGTTGCTGGCCAGCTGGATGGCCCCGCCCTGTGTGATGGCGACTGCAGAGGGAACCACTGCTTCAACTTCCACAGATCACACCTGACTGAACCCCCCCCTCACACACACAAAGCCCACCATCCCACGATTAAACTTACTGTACTGCCCACTGCTGGTCTGATAGATGGGGGTGGGCATGGTAACCGTGGTGATGGCTGGACCCGAGTCGTCTTCAGATTTCTCCTCCTCGATGCGAGGCACGGCGGGAGTGTCGGACGACAGGTCGTTGAGAATCTTCCTGTTTGGGAGGATCAGAGCAGATGATGAAGGCTTGGTGCTGATACATCAGAGAAGTCTTCCTCTTCTCTCCTCTCTGACCTGTAGGACGGCCGTCTGGACAGAATCTCTCTCCTCTTCTGGGAATCCGTGACGCTGTCCACAGACTCCTGGGAGTCCTCGCTCTCCACAGTAGAGATCTGGATGAGCAGAGGGCTTTGAGTGGCAGAGGCCTGGGCGGGCGAGGCGAGGCGAGTTAGCGGCGTACCTGAACGGCCTGGACCTGAGGTGACTGGATGACGGAGGGCTGAGCTGCCTGGATCACGCCGTGCACCTGGACCGTCTGACCGTTGGGGAGCTGAACGATGGTGACCCCTGGGCTGCTGGAGGTCACCTGGCCTGCTGTGATGGGCGCCTGCAGACAGAGCAGCATGCCAACAGCTCGGCTTTAACGAACCAACCCGAGCGGCGGTCTGGAAGTCGGCCATGAAGGACGGGGGGAGGGAAGGAGGGGATTACCTGGGAGAGGGTGATCTGCTGCACTTCGGACTCAGGGACTGCTGCTTCGCCGCTCTGCTGCACCTCTGAACCGGCTTCCATCTTCATCTAGAATCAGCAGCGAACAGAAACAATGCATCGGGTCCTACAGAGCAGTGGGAAAGTATTCGCTCTCCACTTACATGTTTGGTTTGTCTACCAGGAAGAGCTCAGAGAAAAAAGGGCTACAAAACAACTTGAGTTTAAAATACTAACTACTGCTGATCAAATCCAAAACCTCCCTCTGATTCACCAACTTCCGGGTGGAAGAAAACTACTGAGAATTCAACATGGTGGTGGCAGTGAGGTGCTCAGGGACTGCTTTGCTTCACCACGAATTCTCATCTCCAGCAGAAAAATGGCAGAAAAGACAAAACTGCTCCACAAACTGAAGATTTGTTGGGTTCATGAACAAATATGGTGTGTTTCCACAAAAAAAACCCTGTGATTTTAATTTGGTTTAAATCCAGTTTCACAGCGGTGCAGCTCTGAAACCGAATCAAAACTTTTTTAAAACTGGAACAAGTTTGGCATACTCCTCAGATCCTTCACAATAAACTCTTTGAGGAAGGTTGGTTGATATTATATGTAGTAATATGCAGTACAGAAAATGCAAATAATAAAAGGTAGGCTTGAAAAATCAACAATAAGCCATGTGGTGCCACTATAACTGAAGTATTTACATTATTATTACTATTAAAACAATCCTGCAAATAGGTTTTATTCATCATTTTATTGCTAAATGAGATATTGTCATGAATAACATCAACTTCCCAAAAAATCTGTTTTATTATTACTATTTTTATACAATCACAAATAAATATTTGAAAACTACTTCAGCCTAAAATATTCATATTAAAATTAATATCTTTTTGGGATTATAGCCACTCTAAAGGCAGATAACATAGAACTACTTTTTCAATAATAATTTAAAAGTATTTTGCTACTATTATTTTTTATTATTACGTGTTTCATTGCTACTATGAAGCGCTAAGATAGCCCAATGGTTTGCTGCAACATTCTGATGCCTAATCATTCTCCATTCATTATTTATATGTAATACATATGTAAGAACATGATTCAATATTTAAGTAACAAGGCAGTAGGAAAAGTGAAAAAGACAGTTTCCAGCATGTTTTTACTCGAGGAAAAATGTGACGCCATCTGGTGGACAAAAGTGAAAACTTAAAAGAAAAAGTTTAAATATATACATAAAGCTACAATCTGCAAGAAATAAACAGCACATCTATGAAACACTTGACTGCAGGCTAGTAATAGGGTGAAAACCTGAAGAATTCAGCATCTTAGTTCCTCCAAAACTGGTGCTTCATTTTATGGGTGTTAATTAGATATTTTTCAAAATCAAAATAACAATGACGTCATTGATACTTGTGTTACAATTCTAACATTCTATGTTGGCGGCAGTAAGAATAATCTTAAGTGCATTTGGGATTTTTCCCTCAATGCTTTTAATAAACACAAACAAGGCTTGAAACGATCAAGAAAAGCCGGTGATAAAGTTGCCTCCACTTTGCTCTGTCCTACTGTACAGTAAACTGTTATGTTGAGTTCTGGCTCTGACGGGAGGGTGTGGTTTTGCTTTACGGACTGCAGGAAAAACACAGCTAAAACATTTGCAGTGAAGTTCACCTGGTCTACATGAAAACTTGGCAAAAAGCTGCTGAATGGCGTTAAAAGCTATGCATTATTTTTATTTCTAGCCTGCAGCTAAACGAACAGCTAGGGATAGCATTGCTATTAATGTTAGCATGCTAAGTGGCTAACGTCACTGCAATGAATGACGCTGGAGTTTAGCAAAAGTTCATTTATGATATATTAACACTCCAGTTACGTAGCCTTCATGTTAATATACATCTCAATGTTTGGAGCCTGGTGTTAGCATTTCAACGTAGCTTTCCCTGAAGCCGTGTTAGCCGACACCGCTATGTTGCTAGCTGGAAGCTTGCATGGAGGGAAATGTCTGCATGCCACTTTTTTTCTTTACAACAGGACACATTTACTACTTTATTTCATCCGTCAGAAGCCAGTACTTGTTTAAAATAAGGCTATGTTAACGTTGAAGAGCAATGTGGTTCAGAAGCTAATTCCTGTGTATTTTATTAAATTAAATAATAAAAACCCACTCCCACATTAATACCTATGTCTCAGCCTGCAGAGACTGACTCATTTTGTGAGCCTCCGCCGCTGCAACAGCCGCCGCCATGATCTCTTTGTTGGCCCTGTTGCGGAAATTTGGCTACAAATATTGTCAGCGGGCAGCCATATATATTATCTGTTTAGCAAACAGCGGACGCGTGTCCTCTTACCAACACAGACTCGCTTCGTCACTCCCGGGTCTACGGAGCTCCACTTTTATTCAGACCGACACGTAAGAGACCGCGTCAGGCTACACCTCCGTCGCGTCACCGAGAACAACAACACGGAGAGGAGGACGAGGCGGACGACGACAGCGAAGGATCAACTCTGGCGAGAGGCTCCGAGGGTCGGCGGGCGAAAATGTCGACTGGCGATAGCGCGAAGATAACCGAGAATATAGCTGTTTTTTTGTAGCTTACTTTACTTCAAATAATGCAAAGAAACAACAAATATGAACGTTTTAATTTTTAACGTTTCATGTTTTTTTCCGGGAAAAAATTAAAAGCTATTATTTATTCTTCCTTCTACTGCCATCTAGTGGAGTGGAGTGAGGACTGGGACGCTAAAAGTGTACTAAAATTACAAACTAAAGAAAACGAATAAAAATATTTCTCTGTCCTCTCCATTATTTTTCGTCTTCTAAATGCTCCACATTGAGAACTAGAAAACCATCTTGTATATCCAAATTGGGTCGTGGTGGCGGCAATTTAAGACGAGAATAGAAATACACAATCATTCAGTTTCATAAAACAAACCGTCGAGCTGTAGTTGCCACATTGGCCACGCGATGGCAGCAAAAATCTTTCCTTATTTTCGTTTTTTGCTTCAAATTATTTCCATCCTCGCCTAATATGATCAAATACACGCGAGTCATCCTTCAAATGCTTGACAGGCTTTGTATTAGCAGGTTATTTGAATGAGAAGACCGCGGCTGCATTATTTATCGGGTAATAAACCGCAACATGCTTGCTCTTCCTGTGCTTGTTGGCCGGAGCCGTGAAATGTGCTCATTAACTCCCGCCAGTCGGTGCACGAGGAGGACGCTTTCTGCGGGGATGAAATTGGTCCTAAGCAGCTACAGCTGGTCCAAATCCTGCGAGGACTGGAATGGGATTTCAGTCCAATTTATGGCCATCATTTATATGTACGAGGTCGTTCCAGGCCATACACACCAGCAACACTTGTGGATGTGCTCAGCTTCTCCTCCTGGCTGATTTACGCCATCAATGTGGAAATAATCTTGATCTGACCTTGCAGTTAAAAAAATAGCTTGAAGGAAAATCTTAAAATCTGCACTTTTCCGGCCCTGATAATGAAAAGCACCTGGTTATCATGGAGAGCTCACAGCAAATCTGATAAACACCCGTCACCAGGCTGCCTTTATTCTAGTGCATGTCAGAAACTTGATTGTGCATTGATTTCCAGTAATGATGACCACCAGCTAGGATAGCCTTAGCTAACCATGATTAGCCCAGCACCAGAGGAGAGCTTCCCCTTTTTATCAATGAATGTTGCACCTGGAGATTCACTGTTGCAAATTCTGTGCATGTTTGCAGTTTAATGATATTTTGACCATTCATTCACAAGAAAAAAGAATGAATGACCGTATCCTCAACTGCACCTTTCTGTGTGTCTGCAGCTGCAGTTTAAGTCATTGTGGCTAAAATAGGGAGTACATTCAAAATAAAATTAAAAAATGCTTCAGTTTACTTGAAGAAAACTGAAGTTTGTTTTTCTTTAACTATTATACATGTGCCGTCTTTCAAGGTGGTAGACCATGTCCACTCACGTATGACGGCAAACGTGACAAGGGGTGTTGGAAGCACAACCCATATCTGAAGGCCTCAGTCCTCTACGTCACAGGTTCAAATCCAGGCCTGACCTCTCTCATTACACACCTTCCTGCCTGACCACTCTCACAAAAAGGCCACTAGAGCCAATAAAATCTTCAAAAGAAAAAAAAAAGTGACAAAGAAATTGTCCTGTTGATGGACCCAAATGCAGAGAGACAGAGGCAGCTTGTAGATGAATGTTTTAATAAAATAAATTAACAAAAACCACAGGGAGCCAGAGTCAAACAAAAACAGGAAACCAAAACAAAAGACCTGGGCTGATTGGCTAATGGGTTGCAGGTGTGAGGGAAGAGAGTTATTCCTTGTAATCTAAGAGTAACAAGGAGAAAGTAGACACAAGAAATAAACATAATAAACTAGAATCACTAAGAAGAACTGAACTAATGTAAAACAGAAACCAAACTGATCTAATCAAGGATGGAGATTGAGGAACACAGAATAATAATAAAAAACTAGAACCAAATAATCAAACCAACCCAGGATGTGACAGAAATACAGTTTCCTCCAGGTGGGATTTAGCATCTCTACCTGATTTTGACCATTGTTGCAGTAAATTTGCAATAAACTCACAGTTGCGCATAAAACAAATGTGGGCATCTGTTGATTTAGCGTGATCAACATCATCTCAAAAAAACAAAAAACTGGAGGGACAGTTAAATCATAAAAAAGCATCATACTGTTTATACTGGCCAACTATTTACTTGATACTAAACGCAGCTCTACATGTTTGGCATGATGTGTTTGGCAGTTTGCACATTTATTTGCTGATTTAATTGCGACAAAACCGAGAAAATGAATCAAGAGAAATCTGAAAAGAGGCACTGCACCGTGTGAGTAGGAGGAGGATGGGAACACGAAGCAGAAACCTGACTTCAATCCGAAGCCCATCCCTCTTCTCTCCCCTTAAACCCAGCTGTTAAAGCCCCCGGCTTAATGCAAGTCTCCAACACCCCCATCGACATCCAGCCCTCCATGTCACTCTCCTTAATTTGTCTCTCCCTTCTTTTCATCTTCTTCTCTTCTTCCATTTGTACAGTGTATCTCACACTGTGTATTCTTTAATCAAGCAGTTATACAAATATATATATATATATATAAAAAAAAAATCACAGCCCAGTCCAATTCTTGGCGCACGTCTCGTGTTAGGTGAACCGTCTCTGCGTTGATGCTGTGACGCCCAGCGAATTAATAATATTCCGTTAGATGTAGCCCTCCGTCAAAGGAAATACCACACCTGCCAGTCAAGCAGGGGGAGCCGTGGCAGAGATCAGGTCACATGGCCGCGCTGGGAGGTCAAGAGAGCGAGCAAAAATACAAACAGAGCCAGGAACACGTGGTGCATTTGAATATCACTGACCTTATATGCATGCTGCTTTTCATTGTGGTGTTGAATTACCTGAATTGCATATGAACCAGCGCACCTGGCTGGGGTTGCCATGGATACAGGGCCCCACTCTCTCTCTCTTGCTCTGTATCTCATAAGCCAGGTCCTTAAATTTGAAGATGTGAGTTGCAGAGATAGAAAGGAAAACCGTGGCTCGGTATCAAGCAGCAGCTGTGAGGCAGGGAAGTTTATCTGAGCACCGAGCCGGCGCCGGCTGACCCAAACCTCCCGCTAATCTGGCCGGAGGCGGCAGCTCGCATCGGCCGATCTCAATCAGCCGGCTCCTTCTTCCTCCCAGCAGCTCCCCTCCCCCATCACTCCCATTTTTACTTAAAGGTTAAATATGTTCAAGTCTAATCACATCGCCATAAGCACTTTAAATAAGTCACCTCTCAGTGGTTATATCAAGGTAAGGATTTTTCTTCTTTCTTATTTTTTTTTCCACCTCGACCGAATCTTGAGACGCAGAGAAAGTCTAAAATGTAAATGTGATTTCATTTTCGGTTTCATTACAAAACAATCATTGCTTTTGTCAGTAGCTTCCACTCTTCCATACTGACAGACAGACAGACAGCCGGCTGCGGCAAATAAATTACACCTTTCACTTCCTGGTGTGATGAACACAAATTAGACGAGATGCAGCGGCGAAAAAGTCAAGCCTTGACAACAGAAGACAACACAAGCAAACAAACAAACAAACAAAAAATTTGTCAAAAGCAAAACAAATATAAGATGCACAATCCTAACAACAAAACCAGTAATAATAATAATAATAATAATAAATAGTTTTATTTGAGTTTTTTTTCCCCCCAAATGCTGAGATATTATCAGTTCAATTTACTTGGAAGTAGACACTTTATAATACAAATCCATCCATTCAGAGCTAATTCTATCAAATGTTTTTATAATTATTAGTTTTTTTTGGTAGGTTTTGCCATGTCTAGTTTCAGACTTTATTCATTTGTCCTGATTATAATTTTTTTCTTTTGGATTACTCCTGTCATGTTCTTGTCAGTGTTTTGGCTTTCTTATTCATCCTCATTAGTTTCATTTGTGCTGTTTAGGCTTGGTGTTCGTTTCTTGGTTTAGTAAGCATTATGTCCTTCTTAATGCTATTCTTCTTGTGTATTTGCATTTATTTTCGTAGATCGTTCTAAGGCCTGTTTCTCCTTTTGGTTCCAGTTTCTTAGTTCAGCTAATTGTCCCAGAAATCAAGTTCATTGAACCCACCTGTGTTTCTCCATCTTAGTGCTGCCACTCACCGATCTCACCAGCTATGTACATTCCTGGCTTCTTTATTCTCTTTAACTGTTAAGTTAAACAGTCTTAACTTAACAGTTAAGACTGTTTAAGTTTATCGGGGTGTTTTTTCTTCTTTTTTTAGAAAATATATTTGTCTAATGCGACACTTAAGCGGTTGCCTGCAGTTTGGCTTTATAAGTCCATAACGAGTTCAAATCAATGAAATTCAGACAGAAAAAAAATAAATAAATCAACTTATCAACTCTGCAGTAATTCCTCATTCTGAGTAAGAACGTGGTGACAGTGGGAAGGAATGACTCCTTTTATCCATAAAAAAGGCTCATTACGAGGCTCCATTTTTTTATGAGTTCAAAGGACAGGAAGGAGTCACAAACAAACAAAGCTTAAAAGTGGAACAAGTTAAATTTAGCATGAGCTTCATCAGTTAGATGGATTTGGAGATTGTGCACAAAACTATTAGCAACAATAGCAGATTCCATCTGGTAAAGAGGCACAGGTATGCCTCATTTCTACCGAATCCTGCATGAGTCAATGTGGCTTGATTCATGCTGAACCATAAGAGAGTTTCTACCACCAGCTATCCAACATATTAGTGTGACAACAAATGTAAAGAACAAGTTGTCATAGGAGCAGACGTTTTTCTGTTTCATAATCAATGAACTGTGTTGTGTGACATCAGTGGCTCTGCCGTATCCTTTCCGTACCGTACCGTTGTCCGACTGAAGAGTCGAATGAGTTACCAGTTTTATGGAAACTACTTCGGATGAAGTGTGCTTGTATTGAGATTGTCCATGACTTTTGCTGTTGATTTTAGGATGTTTACAGATATTTTTTTATGGATACCATCATTGTAGCCCATCACTACCAGCAGCTAAAAAAGTGGGTCAGTAAGAGGGGAAAAAACCCCCATAGAGTTCATTATACCCAAATGTCCCCCTAGAGCAGTGCTTACCATAAAGGGGCGTCACTGTGTGTAGAGTGAGATTATTTCTCAGGGCGAAATTAGATTTAAAAAATATTGCATTTTGTCCCCAGACAAATTAAGCCTCTGTTTAGTAACTGACTGTTATGACCATCTGTATGACAACTATTTGGTTTGAAATAAGCCTGAAAAGTTTGGAAATTAATGTCTTAGAGAACATAATTAAGAAGGCCAGTAAGGTCAAAAACTTCCAACATGCTGGGAATCAGTCGGCAAAAAGCCACGGAGAAGGTTTAAGATTAGAGGCAGCAGGAGTTGCTTCAAGGTGAAAGTGGATCAGGCGATTAGAACCATCTACGTCTGGTCAATGATGTGGTAAAAATGACTCTCTGAGACTTCATGCAGTGATTACAGATATATATTTAAAGGCAGTCATGAGAATCTGACAACATAGTAAAAATAAAAGACAAATGTGTGAACCAAACCTTCAGCGCAAGCTTTTTATTTGTTTCCAGTCACCTCATGCAGTAGGAATGCAATAGGTGACATATACACAGATGGAAATCCACGGTCCTTTGTGTGTGAGTGTGTTAGACCTCTCTCCGTCATAACATGTCATTTTAGACACTATTATTCCCAACAGAGGCAGACGCTTCAGCTCAGTGACACAGACCATAAGGTCATCAGTCAAACAAAGGAGCAAAATGTGTCTTTATAGGACTGTGTCCATCTAGACTTCTGTTATATATATATATATATATATACAT
>CAEFZY010063484.1:0-26894 GCA_903066815.1 Brachyrhaphis roseni | reverse complement strand
TAAAACAGCAGCTCTGGGAAGATATTCTGACATCCTGCAAAGAAATTCAAGCAGAAACTTTCCACAAACTCACAAGTTCAATGGATGCAAGAATTGTGCAGATGATATCAAAGAAGGGCTCCAATGTGTAACTCGGTCTGTTAAGATGTTTTGATTGAAATAGCTTTTGATTTTAGTACATGTGACCACTTAATGCTGCGCATTCAAAGAATGACCGTTTGCAGTTCTTTATAATCCATAAAACGTTTAGAAAATCTGCTGTGCATAATAATTTGGAACAGTGCATTTTGAGTTTTTATTTTTGAAAAAAATACTGTTCTCATGGGTTAAGCTTTGTTCAGTAAAATTAGATTTATACTGTAATAGTTCATGACTTGAAAATTATACTGACCGTCATTTGGATTGCCCATTTAAGAAAATCTGAGAAAATATCACTTGCATAACGGTCCCTCTAGTCCTTTTTACTTGAGACTGTCAGAATGAGATTCTCACAGCATGATAAGCCTGAGGAAAGATGCCCTAATTTGAAGATGTTTGGAAAAAAACCAATAAATATATTGCATTTTTATATATAGGAAAAGCAATGATTATTCTCAC
The DNA here is from genome assembly GCA_903066815.1 of Brachyrhaphis roseni. Classification (NCBI taxonomy): domain Eukaryota; kingdom Metazoa; phylum Chordata; class Actinopteri; order Cyprinodontiformes; family Poeciliidae; genus Brachyrhaphis; species Brachyrhaphis roseni. Next base: position 26,297 of record CAEFZY010063484.1, on the reverse strand, counting down.
TGTTACTATAATAATGTACCATACAGAGTATTTCAGCTATAATAATGTAATATACATCATTTATTGAAAAACAGTTCAAAGCACGATTAGAAGAAATATTTTGAAAGAATATTAGGTGATATAGATGAGCTATGTATTTTTAAAAACCTACAGATACAACCTGTCTTTGAATAACTCCAGTCCTCTGTGCCCCATAAAAAAACTCTCATATTTACACGTATTAGCATGAACTGTATCTCCCAGGAGCATTCTACTTGCTGCTCCCCCTCAATCCCAAGGCTAGATTATCTTAGAAACAGAAGGGGGTTGGGGTACATGCACTGAAAAGAGTGCAAAGGGAGCTTGGTTTTTGTCAGTGGGTCACATGGTGGCAGCATGGTTAACTAGCTAATATGATTAAATTTAGCAGAGGCATAAGTCACATTGTCAACCCACATCAAAGTCTACCCGCTACTGTGAGAGCAAAACTGTCCCTTTGTGCAAACCAGAGATGAGAACAGGAGGGCCAGAGGAAAGAAAGAGCAATGTTTCAAACATAAAACAGACACTTAACTCAGAGAAACATGATGCAATAATGAAGCAAGGGAGGTGGAAGACGTGCTATCTTAACCTGTCAAGTGAAATATGTGACCTGAAAGTAGCAGTTAATAGCAAATCTATGTTTTTATGTACAAATGAAGGGCTATTGACAAGTACTTATTGTGTCAAGTATGAATACACCCTGCTGACCTTGTATTTGATTATCTGCTGTGGGACTCAGAGTTAGAGAGCTCAGTTCTCAGCTGGTTTATTGCAAGGCCTGAAACATCTAAATTGACTTCAGCGTAGACTAAACCAATTGACCCACAGTCTGCCTCAGACGTAGTGGCAGATAAAGTATTCAGAAGGTTTACTCAGCCTTACTCATTGATACCTGAGTGAATTTAAGTATTTGTAATAACATGTAGTTAGGGAAGCTTTGTTATAGAGAAAAAGACCATACTATGCTTTTTTGTGGTGTCTAAAAATATCTCATTTATAAAGTTATTCAGACTAACAGAAATATTTCTTACTCCCTCAAGTAAGAAATGCCTTTATAAAATCTGAAGTCAAAACATGTGTATCGGCGAAAAGTATCTGGTTAAATTATAGTTATTCTTGGAATTGTTCATCGAAACCTGAAATTCATTTCTTAAAATTGAATGGGGAGTTCTCCCTTTATATGTTTCATATAGTTGTGATTTAACCACTTGGGAGTGGTGGTGGTGATGCCAGGGCGGCGGGGAGAGGGTCTTATATTCACTAATAAGCAGCTCTAATATGTTGTCCCTTTCTACCTTCCAAGTTATTATTGTAGCTCCGCTACCTGATTGGTTTCCTCTGCTTCATCTCTTCCAATTAATAACAGTTAAAAGAAAAACTTATTTGCAAGCTTGAAAAGCTACTCAGGAAGAACTGGTATGGCTTGCGAGATTAATCATAGATGTTGTCACATTTTTACTTCATTTGAAGACATCTGTTACTTGTTCCTTTATATCTTTTTCCCTATTTGTTATCTGCTGCCTCTGTTGCTCTCAATTCTTTTAAGGTTTCATGATCTACTCATTTTCCTCTTTTCATCCTTTCCAGCTGTATCTTTCTCCATAAGCATGCATGTTAGAAAAAACTACATTGTATTTAGCAAACAACTGAAAACATTAGTTTAATAGCGCTTCTTTAAAGATAAAGGATTTCTTCTTTGAGAAGATACAAAACCAACTCATGTAATGTAGAAGAAGAAAGGACATCATCCAATTCTGCATGTATGTGAATATTAGTAACAATAAAAAGGTAAGACAGAGACAGACTGGCGACCTGTCCAGGGTGTACCCCGCCTCTCGCCTGGAACGATAGCTGGAGATAGGCACCAGCACCTCCCGACTCCACTAGGGACAAGGGTGGAAAGAAAATGGAAGGATGGATGAAAATCCATATTAAAAGATGGTTAACAGATTGCTGGGTGGCTCAGTTGGTGGATGCACACCATAGGGTAGGCTGTAGTCCTCAGCATCCTGGGTTTGATTACCAGTCTCGAACCATTTGCTACAAGATTCACTCTCTCTCTTGCCCCTATTTCCTGGCCATTTATTTTACAATAAAGGCAACTTGAGCCTGAAAAAAATCCTATTTTAATACATAAGAGATGGGTAACACCTATAGAACCACATGGCAGAAACCCTTTTAGTAAAATGGAGAGTATGACATACAAAGTTATTAATTTAGGCTTAGTCCACAGTTAGCCGGGTGTTTTATACAAGATATTAATTTCCATAACGTAATCTCGCCCACACCTGAATGGTTTAAGGAAAGTGTTCATCCACACAAACCCGTTGATTTACACCACTGAATGCTGTTTTAAACATACCAAAGCTAAAACCTTCGCCTTACAAGGTTTTACAATCCCTCAAAATAACCACAACTTCCTGTTAGGAATTAAACATGGTACCATGAGATTCACTTGTGTGGGCAGACAGAGAGGTCGAACTGCGTATTCCATGTTATAATATAAAGTTAATGAAACACAAGACAATGTTGACTCGGAATTATGTTAAAGAAAGTATGTGGATGCATTTGAGAGTTGAACGGCATTGTGCCTCGATTGTAAAACAGCTGACCTCCAAGCGCTCCTTCTCCTTTGAATCTTAATATATTGGAGAAAGTTTGGCTTATAAAAAACAAGTAAAAAGTGCCTGAACAACCATACAAATCCAGCACCTCTGTGAATCAGTACAAATCAGAGAGGTGCTTATTTGTACAAACAATTACAAACAGTAACTGTGGACAGTGACGTCAGCACCACATTATTTGTTGCAGACTGTCATGCGTTTATCTCTAAATCTCTGGTTTCAATTATCCACACACAAATGCAAGAAAGGAGAATGCGCAAATCTTCACTTTGGACGGAGTTTTCATTATTAATCGTTTTTAGTACTTTAAAATGTAGGTTACGTGTGGATGAAAGGCTAAATTGCATAAAAAACTGTTTATCAGATATCTGGCCATGTGCGGATAAGACCTTACTAAGACCTTACATCATTTTGTTCAAAAAGACAAAATGATGAAAATGGGTTTCTCTCTTGAGTGGCTTTTTGAAGGGACTATATTCAGTAGATGTAACTCCATTCAATGAGTGTTAAATCCCATCTGTATTCATCACATAGCAACTTGAACTTTGCAGTATCAGCCACCTATGATAGATACAAATGTGTTAAAAGATAATTCAAATATAACCACATGTGATTAGTCGCATCCCTTTGTTTAAGTAATTACGTTACCAATAAATTTAAATGGATTAACTTATAACTGTAACCAGTTAAATTTTTAAGAAATCTATCCAACCCTGTTAATAAACTAGTTTAAGGCCGCCAGAGCCAGTGTGTTGCTACCTTACAGAGATTCAGGGAAAATTAGGGTGTCACACTTTGGCAGAAAGACAATGCATCTAATTCAAGAAGAAAGGGTTTAGAGGTGGTGAATAAGTGCTTCAGAAGGTTTGTGGTCATGCATCAGCAGGGAGTTTGGACAAACTGGGGCCAGTCACTGGCATTGAAGATAATCTAGATGGATTAGATTCCTGTCTGCGTATGATGACTTGCTATGCCTTTCCAACTTACTCAACCAGGGGCTTACAGAAACTCAAGCATCCATGCCATTTTAGAAAACCTTAGACAAGAGGTTCTCTGGAGAATATGTTAAGCTACTGCACCAAAGTCCTGTGAGAGGGCAAGTATGCATGATACCAGTCTTGAAAGCGTTAGCAAATACCACCTGCACAGAGGTCCAGAAAGGAGATAAGCCCCAAGACCAACTGAACTCCATGGCAGTAGCCACAGTAGGACTGTTGAGGCAGCATGTGAGCAGAATGTGTATCTGGGAAGACAGTTGATGTTGCCTGAGCGCATTGTCACAACATTCTGCACTTAATTTTAACATCAAATTTGTCTAAGCAAGCATTGCTTTTGGAATTCAGTCCTCTGGCAAGACTGAAATGAGGAGGAGGCTGATAAGTAAAGAAAGGTGCAATAGCTACTTCCTCTTGAGGTTTACAGAAGGAATGGGTTAAGGGCTCACTGAAGTCACTGGGGTGCCTCCAGGGGTTTTTCTAGGGCAGTCTCTGCACAGCACACTAAGGCTCATTGATATCAGAGCAATAAAGGCAGTTGTGAATCCCAAGGGGGATAAAAAAGTATAATATGCTGTTTGGACACAACCAGGGTTCTGATAATCCATGCCTGGGTCATCCAAGTGAGGGTGTCTGTGATGTGTCCAAGCTACTTGGATGATATTTTTCTTTACCATTTATATAAAAAAAATTCTCATGTCTTTACCTGTTAAATGGAACACAACCTATAAGCCACCACAAACTTTTTCAGTGGGAAATTAGCTGTGAAAAGGTTCCAACCTTCCCCAATTTAAAATAATCATACTTTTAGATCATTGCAAAGAAGATTTACTTGTTCATATGGGTTATATTTTCCTCCAAAATTATTCAGTTTATCTTACCAGAAGATTGTCTGTTTCATTTTGTTCGTAGAAACTTCCCTGCAGATTTAAATTGATGTAAATAATTATAATCAATGCTGCGTGAGTATACAAAGATAGCATTATCACACACAAACTCACAGTCCTTTTCTGTTTAGGTACATGAGCTGGAGCTTGAGCTAACACTATTAAGTTAGTTTATTTAAGCAAAAAGTGAAAGTAATGTGAACACAGTATTTCAAACAAATTTAGCTCAACAGCAAGGCAGGAGTCGGAAGGAACAAGACTTTCTTTCACAACAGGTGCTCAGAATGTTTGGGCTACAGCCAGGCCGTTATGTTTTGTTAGCTTCTCCTAATCTAAAATGACAGTGTATTTACAGTACTTGTACACTGCCTGTAAGGTTCTCCGACATTTCTTCAGCAAGACAAGTTTTTTTGTTCATGGCTCATTAACATACCACAGCGGCTGCCAGCAGTTGACTTCAATAACATTTAAAACTGGCTGTAAGCTTTTTGGCGGTACGTACTGTGAAATTCCAAAGCCGAGCAGTCTGCAACGGACATGCATTTTCAAGCAAATTCATTAGTGTGACAGAATCTTTGCTACTACTCAAACATGTGCTTGTTTGAGTAGATTAATGTTCTAAAATAGTTTTAGATTAGAACATGAAATAAAAGTTTAGTGGCACTCATGAATCAATATCAGGACTTTGGCAAACTGATGTTAACTTATAGTTGGATTACAAGCTTAAGTTTCAAAAAGTCACGTTTATTTGTATAGCACATTTTAGCAACAACGTAGTTCAGTGTCGTTTACATTATGCAATATAACACAATACCCAAATATGACACAAGCAACAAACAATAGATTTCATCAATAATAATCAAATATAAGTCAAAGACATTAAGTTAGTGTTATCAAAGGCAACTCTAAACAAGTTGGATTTTAGTCTAGCTTTAATACTGTTTCAACATCTTTCCACTTTTTTGAAAGTTTGTTCCAGATTTGTGGTGTATAAAAAGTGAATGTTGCTTCTTCAGTTTGTGTCCGATTCTGGGTGTGCGCAGTAAAATTTCGTCAGAAGACCTGAGTGGTCTGGATAGTTGCTGCGACAACAGGTTTTTAATGTATTTTGATGTTTAATCAGTCTTTTAAAAACTAACAAAAGTATTTTAAAGCCAATTGTCTGCGCTACAGAGAGCCACTGGGGTGATGTGTTGTCATTTACTAAGATTTAGTAAGAACACAAGCAGTAGCATTCTGGATCAAGTGCAGTTGCCTGATGCAATTTTTTGACAGGCACTGTTAGTCCTAGAAATGTTCTCTTCAGGTTATAGAAGACTGACTTTGTAATTTTCTTTAGATGTCTCTGGATGTTCAGACTGAGTCCATTGCTACACCCAGATTTTAGACCTTATCAGTAGTTTTTACCTGTAATAGCTGAAGTTTTGTGCTGATTTTTAATTGTCCCTCTTTAGGTCGAAAGATAATAACTTCAGTTTTGTTTCTGTTCAGCTCAAGAAGGTTGATACAGATATGCTTTGTTGTAAGTATCTGTTTAGTCCTTGGACAGGTTCAGTGTCACCTGGTGACATTGTTATGTAAAGTTGTGTATCATATGCATAGTTATTTCAACTGATCGTGTTGTTTCTTTAGAGTTTGAATGTAATGAAATATATTTTCTTGATAGCTTACGTCGTGATTTCTGCATGACATTAGATATTTTTTTCTAAATTATCTGAAACAAATGTTTTTTTACTGACGTTCATTAGAATGTCAGTAAAAGTTAATTGAAGCAGGAAAATGTCTAAAAGGACTAGGCTAGAAAACCCTAATTTGAAGTAGCACAGTGTTGTATTTGCTTTGTCTTCTATGCATGTTTTGAAGTTTGTCTGTGATATAGAAAAATAAACCTTTCTAGCATTAGTTGTCCTTGTTAACCTATAAAGAAACTTCCAGCTGCTTCACAAAACACCTCTACCAAAATAAATGCAAGCTGTTACATTACCGTGGTCAACCATTAGACACCATGGAACTATGTGTGACTTTCAGAACCTGCTTTTGGGATAATATTTCCAGTAGGTCACTATTTATAATTTTCCTAATGCTAATGTGGGTTTGTTCCTCCGTCCTCTCCAAACACCATGTGAAGGGCATAAAGGACTGCTAGCCTGGACCTCATTATAACAATATGTGAGATACCTTTTACAGTTGTCAGTGTGAGGGGTAAATCTGGCTGCATAGGCCCTTCTGGCAGGAGCCTTGTCACATCAATGACCAGTACCTCTTTCTGATTTACTGTCGCCAATGGTTACAGTCTGATTCTAATCTGTGTCCAATCCCCTCTGTGCTGAGATAATTAAAACACCGCCATTGCACATTACAGCACTTGCTCTGTTGAGTTTGTCTTTTCTTCTTGCAATTAATTTTTTGTCCCTTATTACCTCACAGGTATTACTGTGTTCACTTACTGCCACTGGTTAATGTAACATGATGTTTGCAATAGCAATAATCCAGAAAAAAAATATGACTTTTTTCCCCTCCTTTTTCAAATCTTTTGAGATAATTACAGTGTTTACCAGCCAATTGTCAAATTATATACCTGACATTTTAGGGCTTAGTCAGTTAAGGGACTCTTTAACTGTTGGGGAATCTTATTATTGTTTGCAGTAAGCCTCACTGATTATGAAATCACAGTGGAATATACAAAAGTGTTCATTAGAATGTCAGTAAATGTTAATTGCATCCGGAGGGAAGATATATATTGAAGATGGGCTGAAAATACTTCAAATTCGGTCCATAAAACAATGACATATTCCTGACAGAGCTCATAACCAACACTGTATATCAATTTATTGATCCATCGATAGCCCACTCCATATGCTGCTTCAATTTACTAGATTGTACATCACCCTCGTGCACAAAAGGTATCAGTCAGGTTCACAGGCGCAAACACTTACACACACACATTGTATGGCTGCTGTGCACCCGCACACAGATGAATTGAGAAGCATATTTCACAAGGGGAAGGGAAAAATGCTCTATAACAAAAATGTCAAGGTGTTTTAAGGAAGAAATATGCCTTGGCACATAACAGCAATTGATGAAATGTGACCTTGAGCTCTTCTTTTTTTTTGTTTTTGTTGCACCAGAATAATAAATGGTATTGAGTAAAAACAAATTGAGAAAACTTGGAGTCATTTTAATGGTTATTAAAAATGCGATACTGAGGGAAGGGATTAAACATTACTTTTAAATATGAGGGTGCACTAACTTCATAGCCTTGAACTATAACTGTCTACGGAAATCATTCTCTGTTTATAATAACTCTTAGTAATTACTTTCCAGGATCAATAAAACAGGGGAATTGAAACAAAATGTTCGCTTTGTACAATTAATTGTGCTTGCGAGTGTTTGTGTGCCGTGGTGAGCAAAGAACTGAGAATTTGTTTCAAAGTTTTGACAGAGAATGTAGCAATTGACTAATTATAGCATCTTTAGGATTGAACAAGTATTTGATCAAAGATACATTTTTTTAAGACACTTGAAACAGTTCCAAATCTTCACAACCAAAATTCATGTTTGCCGTTTACCTTGTTGAACTTTGTCTTCAGTCAAATACAGTTGTAGCATTTAGTTGGCTTTAGAACCAGCAAATGTTGAAAAGCAAAGAACACTCATAATAAAACTGTACAGAAACTTATTCCACTCAGTTAGTGTCTTTACTGCCACTCATGACAATAGATATTGGGATAGGAATTGTATGCCATATTTCATCCCAAGCTGTCACTTTGAACTCCAAGAAAAAAATGTTTTTTATGTCTTTGTCTCACAAATTCTGTGAGTGAGTTCAACAAAATTAGCGTGATCCTTTTGACTGGAAGCTCGTGATGAGAACCAGTCTAGGGAATAATGGGTCATTATTCCATATGACATGGTGGGATTAAAACCCTGTACATCCCATTGTAAAGTCCCAGGTATTTTATGGCTCTTATTTTGTATAAATTAATGTGAGGCTATCAGGTCAAACAAAGACCAGTAAGTCACTATTGTAAAATCTGTATGTTACTGAGCATTTATAATTAAGAACATCATCAAAGGAGTGAAGGCAAGACAGCCCTATACTCTTTACTTTAAGTGTGGATTAAAACAGATCAAGATATTGAAATGAAAGAACACCATTCAAAAAAATATTTGGATAGGTTTATCCTTTTAAGTCTACTTAAATTAACCCCACTTTGTTCTTAAGACTTGCAAGTCAAGCAAGTTGGCACACTAACTGTTGGAGCTCATGCAAGGAAGAGCAGTACTTCATTATTTGTAGCAAAATTTCCTTACTATAAAGGCAAAACCACTTTTGTAGCTTCCTCCATCACCAGCTGTGATGGAGGAACAGGATTGAACTGTGTTAAAAAGGTTCACACTGCACTCCTGCAGAGGACATCAAATGCAATCAATGAACAAGCAACTGCTCAACATAAACAAACAAAATAACCAAGGTTGCACAAACCCTGAAAATCCTCTTGAATGATGAACTCAGTAAAAATGCAGTGAAGGGGCACAAAACGGCATTTACAGAATTATGCAGCAATTGAATTTCAGTAGATGAGGGCTCTGCAATTCCAGGAATCAAGGGCTGATCTTCTAAACTTTTAGAGGTGTTTCTGGTTCAGCACACCTGAATCAAAAGGCTGAATTACCTCCTCAGTAAGCAGTCAAGTTCTTCAGATTTCTTCTAATGACCTCAATATTTCACTCAAGTGAATTGAAGCAGGAACAAACACATCTGAAAGTTGGGGACTCTGATGCTCGAGGACAGGAGTTACAGTCTCTTGCATTAGACCAACCTAAATAACTGAGAATGTTCAGGTTGTTGCACTGTCAATGAATAGGGTTGTGGTGTTTAAATCAGGATCCTTTAGCATCACCAAGTCTATCAAATTGAAAATCTAATACTTTGTAGTCTGGGAGTTGCTAGAATAAATGGTTTCATTAATCACCCAATGTAACTTGTTGATAGTTTCTGAACTCAAATCAATATAAGTGTTTGCTAAATGACCCCCGCACCCGCCCCCAACGTGCCAGCCTGCAAACTCAATGTATTTGTCTAACTGGAAGAAACAAACAAACAAACAAAAGAAAAAGAAAACAAGAACTTTGTAAGCCAAGACATAAAATGTTGATAAACTGTCACTCAAGTAAAGTGAAAGCAATCCAGCATTTACAGATTTATTACTGTTTTCTTTCATTAAATATTATCCAAAATGACATGTGCTCACTTCTGAAGATCAATACATCACAACAATATAGTAAATTTAAAATTTTTGATTAATGCCATCTTTACTTTTTTAATATTTCCGAACCTACACAGCATTCTAAGTCTCATTACATTCAAGGACCCTGAATGTAATGAGATATTGATGCATGTCTCTTTTTTTACATATTCAGCCTCACTATCTGGTTAGTCTCTTCTTTTAACATCATCCTTCTCCATTTTACAGCATGCAGTGTAATATGTCCTCTATCAGTTACACTGACATATGACTCCTCCCATCTACCAATCCATTTTGTCTGACCTCCATTTCTCACTCTCTTCCTATTTCTGTGTTTGTTACTTATGTCAGGTGTTTCATCGCCTCTATGTACCTCTTGTCCAATAACTCTACTACTTGACCTCTCTGGTGTCCTTCCTTGGATTTTTTTCTTGGCTTTTTCCCCAGAATAAGCCATCTTTTCTGAAACTCCAATACCTTCATTTCTTTCTATACTTCACCCCGTTTGTTCCCCTTCTCTCCACATCCAGCTGTCCCCCTCAATTTCATCCAGTTTCCTTCCCCCACAGGAGGAGGGTGCTAGCTCATGAAACAGTCATCAGTGGTGCATAGCTCTTAATAAAAGCTAATCTGTTTAAGCAGCCGCCAAAAAGGTCATGGCTTTGGCTAGCGAGGAAAAGAGGAGAAAGTGAATGATGTTAAATAGAGGACTTTGAGGAAAGAATGAGCGGCCCAGAGAAGAAAAATGGCAAATGAGGCACAGAAGGAGAAGGTTAATTTTTCTCAACATATATCATTTTCTTATATGAAGTTATCAAAATAAGCATTCTGACTGTGAAAACAACATGCAATGATGGAACAGATTTGAGTTGAGAGTGCTATTCTTTGGTACAAGATCTCATCTGTATTCTCGTGAATCCAGTTGTGGTTCAATAGGAAAGTGATTTGTGAACACTCTCGGCCATCAGATCCTATTATGGCTCGTGCAAATTATATCATAATGACTGTGAGAAGACATGCGATGGCAAAATCAATCATAGATCTATGCACTTATTGAGAAGCCATCAGAGGAGGTAGGAAAGAAGGGGGAGGAGGATCGATACAGTGTAGCAACAGTGAAACACATTCTACGGGAAGTTGGCAGAGGGCTGGTTAGGCACCTAAAATGCTGAAGGCAGAGGACGAACAAAAGCACAGCTTATGATGAGAAGGACATTTACTGTGACAACAGGCTAAATCAATATCACCAAAATAAAATGGCTCAGTGTTTGTAGATTGATTGGTTGTCTGTGCTTGTGTAACAGGTTCTGTTAATCAGCAACGCAATGAATGGCATCTAACATAATGATACACAGAGCCACCAAACTACCTGTTAAAAATGCCTGACAGAAGAATAACTAAAGCTGTAAGGCTTAATGAACGTGACCAATGGAGTGGATGGTAAATTAAGACTGTGTCCTGAAAAAAATACTTTTTACAAACATAAAAAAAAAGTTGATTCTTACATTGAACTGATGATAAAGTAACTTGCACACTGACCTTTTAAAAAGCAGTTATTTGACTATGGTCATACCTAAAACTGAATCCTCCATTCCAGAAGCCTGATTACTGCTGTTACCACACAACCCAAATGAACACACTGCACAGATGCACAAGACTCATCAGCATTGGCTTGGAGTAGGATATCAGAAAAAAATATGTTTTCTCAAATGTGTTCTGATTGTAATGCAAATTTAACCAATAAGCTTGAATAAGAAATGAGAATTTGTGAAAACTTACTGATTTACAGATCTGCAATGATTAAACATTGTCAGCATGTGCCGTTCTATATGCAATCACATAAGATTCTACACAGTATATTTAATTGATGGTGATTTAACACTGATTGAATGTTTCTTGTAAGGTCCAAAATGTTTTGAATGCTGTATCAGTCAACCAATGTATGATTTGAAAAGCAGCTTAGCATCCTTTACAGTTACAATTTGTACATATTATGCAGTTATAGAATGAGTAGAAGCAAAAATACAACAGTATGGATGATTGTACTCATCCAGACTAATAAGAAAAAAAGCCATTTTTATATTTTACCCATTTTCCATTGTCAGATATCATGTTAAAAAAATCCATATGAAGCGATAACAAGATTGGTATCTCCTCCTGATGCTTCTCACCAATCTGATCGCATTTTACTATATTATGGTATCTAATTTTTCAACTCTCATTTGTTAAAGGTCAACCAGCATGGTAGTGTTGGTCAGTTTAGCACACAATATCTCCAGGCAGATCCCAGAAGTGAATAGTCCCAGATTTTGGAGATATTGGATTTACAGTGCTGAAGAAGTTCCTTGAGATATTCCCCTTCATTAAGATTGCTGTCAATGAGGACAAGTTGGTTGCATGTCATATGCAGCTTGGTTTGCATTTCAGCTGACTAATTAAAAAAAAAAAAAAATCTACATACAGTGAAAACTATATATATTTGCTTAATCGTTTCCATAAATAAATAAAAAAAAAATCTAATTTGCCTTATCAATAAAATATTAAGTAGCTTTTGGTAAAACCTTAATTTTTCTCAGCATTTTTTTTCCTTCATCAAAGGTGAATTAAAAATCTATGATGTCAGACATTAGGTGGAGGTGAGTTTAAACATGTGATGGAGGGAATTTCAGGGCCTAAATGACGAAATTATATTTTTTTCTTATTCTAGCAAAATACTAGTTAGAACTGAAAATAGGTATACCCTCTTCAGTCAATGTTTCACTGGCTCTACACTGCGACAATTGTGCTACAATTTTGAATTCTTCAGAGCAGGTGGACTTCCCACTTTCCAACACAAAGCTAAAAAGACAAAAAGCCACTTCAGTACTCAACGACTTCCATCCCCAATGGGACTTAGCGGATTAGTCAGGAGTGAGGGAGCGAGAAGAGAGACGGACTCAAGAGTGAAAGACATAAAGAGGAAAGTAAGAGGGAGAGAGATTGGCTTCCACTTTCTATTCCCATTGTGGGCCATGGGCCGTGCCGTCTGAATAGCTATGCTAATAGGCAGCTGAAAGTACGAAGAGATAACACAAAACCCACTTGACTTCCTGACACCTACTTGAGTGGGGACACAGCATTTTCCATGGCTAGTTGTTATTCATGGGTCCTGAAAGTAGACTGCCTGTCAGCCTTTGGTTGGATGGGTATTTTGTCTTTAGTGTGAAATGCAAAATCATGGAGCAAGTTCTCGCAACAACTGATGGCTTAAGTATTAATTGTCATTTAAATACTTGTAAGAAATGGACGGTTAATACAGATTGAGGTCTTGATGTCGTCATGGAGAACTTCTATAACCTCGGAGAAGCGGTCAACAACTTGTGAGAAATAATTCTATGCAGAAGCAGCTGCTACGTTTTAATACACATCTAAATCGAAACGTACCGGCCAGCTTGTCACAGTTCACACAGTCAAGGACAACAGAGTTGGTGATTGAAAAATTTTACTTAAGGAAAACATTTCTTTTACCATATTTTTGGCTTTACAGCAGTAAAAAAGTCTAATAAAATATATTTTATTAGATTTTTTTGTTGTTTTTTCAACTGAGGTCAAAAATAACATCTAAAAGTCCCCACTTAGTATGAGGCCTTAGGGACCTCTAAACAAAATATCCATTTCACAATATGAAAAGTTAAAATTCAGATCACGGTGAGTTGGTGTTTCACTGATATTGTGGATAGACAACATAAAGTCTACAGTCTGTTTAGTACAATTAAGCATTCTGTTTTCCTAAACTTTCTTTTTTTCTAAACTTGTGCTGCAGCATTTCAATCTTGCCATTGTTAATGATATCCCAGTCAAGATCTTTCTGTTTCCAATATTGGTCATTGGTTATTCAAGAATTGGAATAAACTGTCACTGAATCTCATTTCAGAAATTCATTGTGTTGATCAGTTTTCTAGAGCGGAATGCAATTGGTAGCTTGTGTACTCTCTGCAATTTGCTTTCTAAGATAGTTTCATGTTTTCCCAGTTAATAAGGAGGAGCGTTAATGTTGGCATATAGCGTTAATGTTGGGTTACTTAACGGAATCCCTAGGTCTTTGATAACAAAGTGAGATGGTGAGAGCCATGGGTCCTGGCTGTTAGCTACAGTCACTCTTAGACGCCTCTTCAGGATTTTTTTCTGGCAGCGACAAGCCAGCGATGCTTGAACATGTTTAGCGCCCATACAAGTGATGCGCATCGCATGCGGATTCTTACCCGAAATAGATGCTGGGCACAGGTGGGATACTGCCGCTTTAATATTCTGTTTGGACAATTTGTTGGGGGTGAGAGCTGTAGCCATGCTGATAGTTTACTAAAGCTTGTCTTAAATCTATACATCTGAAGATAAAGTCCGCTCACTGCAACAGGTTAGCTGAACTTCAGCAAAATTTTTATGTCATCAATGTACCGCTATGTAAACACCAGGCCTGCCTTTACGTGTTAGCTTAATTGACACAAACTGTAGCTACTCTGTTAATTAAAACTGAGTAGTTAAACAGTCTGCCTTTATGTGGTAACCACTTAGCCAGCACTATCCAGGCTTGTTCTTGGTTTGCGTTCAGCAGTGTCTTCATTTACGGAACACAGAACAGTTAAGCAGAGTCAAGCTAACTTAAATGTGCTGAAGGAGCTTCACTGTAGAAGAAAGCGACAATGAATTGAGAGGGATAGGTTAACCGTGATACTGGATGGTGAGTGGAGCTACAGACACGGCTCAACCTACCTGTCGCAGTCAGAGGTGATGTCATTGGAGCTTCTAAAGTTGGGTGATTGAGGTGATTCCCATAGTGAAACACAGAGTGAAGTTAGAAAAAAAAAAAACTTGTTCCACAGGCCACAAACAGGTAATGGCAGCTAAAGATGGTAGCTCAGTGCCACAGAAGGAACCTTGCAGGCAGCAAAAGAAATAATAATAAAGAGTAGCGCTTTCTTGGAACAGATTGAGGTTGGCAGGTATATATTTGCATTGCACTTCACAGATCATGCTTTACAGTTACGTTTGATCAACATTTAAACAGCTTTACCCGTGTTTGAACAATTGCTATAAAGTCACTGATTAGTGCCATGCAGCATTTTTCAAAAAGAAAAAAAAAAAGAATCGTTAGATTTCCTGTAGCCAAGTTCCAGCTATTTCATTTGGCAGTGAATCATTAAAGTGTTATTTCAATTTAGTTTTGCAGAAACATCATTTCGTTGCTTCTAGGCAGCCTGTTCAAAAGCCTCACACAAATGAAAGATATTACATCAGGCAAAGCAAGAGGTGACGCTACTCAAGTAAACTCACTTAAATGCTGTTATGCTTCAGCTGACAAATTGTGTTTTATTTTGCCCTCTGTCACAGACTCACACTGATGCCAAATGTCTTTGAATGTTTTAACATCATTCAGATGCAAAGAAAAGACTCGCCTCTTGCTCTTTGAAAGGCTTCCTAAATTATTTCTTTCATTAAGAATTTTGGTGCAGGTCCCTTTCATTCTGTCTGTTGTAGCTGAAATGTGGTGCTAATTATTCGACACATTGCAGTTACCTGCACAATGGTAGCCAGTTACTTTAAATTTAACCATAACTGCTATAGAATCCTCCTTAAAAACCTTTATTACAGGATTACCCATAGTTTTTACAGGTAGTTTTTGGTCAAATGTGGTTTGTACTCAGAAGAGTGACATACAGACTGACACTTCACACAATAATTTTCTACTTTGACTTAAAAAAAAATTAATTTGCCAATCAAAAACCTAATTCCTAAGACCAGAAGAAAAGGGCTCACTGGAGATAGTTGGCTACAAGCTATCGCACCTTATCAAAGAATAAGCCTGGCTGCTTAAAATATCAGAATTTTTTAGATTAGGTCCTATTTTCATTAGTGTTGGTATAAAACCCTTCTTCATGTCCCTGTGTGGAAGATTAGAATAGATTTAGACAGGAGAATTGTCATTCTAGCACATGCTTAATGGAAGTTTTACAGATTAAAATAAGAATCTTTAATGGCATTTTTTAGGAGCTTCATCACTATGTATTCCTGCTTTGACTGTGATGTGACTTTGTCTTTTCTTAGTTTGACAAGATCATCAGTGGCAGTCATCTCAGCAGATGGCATAGCTGATCATGTCAGTTGGATTTTAGAAGGCTTTTATGCAGATATAGCTTTTCAATTCATGAATGTTGTGTAGTTGTGCACTTCTGCTCTAGAGTTCTAATTTGAAAGTCCTCCACGCTACATCACAAACCCATTTCTAAATTAAAAAATGAAAAGTAAATAAATTATGTTGAACAATTGTAAGATATTACACATATATATAACATTTTATACAGTGTACCATGCACTGTGTCAAAGTAAACTAATTTCATTTGGTACTAAAAGGAGACTGCCCAACGATAGACTGGAGGACCACCTCTTGCTTAAGTTCTTTCTTTTCTTTTTTTTTTATTTAAAAAAAACATAAGAAAAAAATCTGAAGAAAATTTCCACAGCATGGGAGAAAACAAGAAATCCCTCCAGCTGGTTGGGTCGCAGAGCTTCGGTTTCTGTACCGTTTTCTTCAGCAATGGAAGGGAACCGCTTTGTCGATGTAATTAGAGACAAGGCCATCTCTTCTTGAAGAATCGATGCACAGATTCCACAGAGCTGTGAGTCTCAGTTTTTATCCGTAATGATCACCGGATACACAGAGTGTGATTTTAAAGCTTTTCTTCCAAGCTTTTTCTTCGAATGTTCGAAGTCTTTTCACGTGTGAACAAGAGCTCCCTTAGCCGGTGGGCGGTCAGGATCAAAAAACAATGATTTTTCCCGTGCACCAGATCTCATTGATGTCACTGAAATCTCCAAACACCCTGAATACTGGGAGATGTAGTTCAATCAGTCCTTCTTTTTCCGGTAGAAGGCAAGCTTTGTATTTTTGATCACGTCTTCCGCTGGCCTGCCTAACAGCACCATTACAAATTACCACACTTGAATCAAAAGACACGGAAACAATAGTGGAAAGAGACTTTCTTGAGAATTGCACCACAGGAAAATAAGGCAGAAGATTTTGTCAAAGTGTCAAAAATGTCCTGTCATATTTTTCCAAGTTGATTTTCTTCTGTCTTCACAGTGGAGGATAGTTGTTTACAGGCAAGTTCTGGTAAGTTTCATAGTGTCAAACTGGCACAAAAACACGCCATAGCCAAACATTAGTGATTGGGTAACATTTAAAAGTCTGCGCCTCCAAGAAGCAATTGTTTCTCAATAGCTGAGACCCTAGAACCTCTGTACAAAGCAAATAGTGTTGAACAAGAGGGTGGGTTTTACTAGGCTAGAAAAGGTAATGAGGTCGAAGAAAGTTATTTGAGGTACTTCCCACTATTTTTACAGTGAGCAAAAAATACACAACTTCAAAACAATGCTCCAGCAATGGTGTCTTATATAGACTAACTTAATGATGTGATCTCTGCTAATCCACAACAGTTTTTATTGTACACACACAGAAGTTCCATGGCATGATATAACTAAGAGATGCCACATGCATGTACTCCTGCTACAAGACTAATTTAAAGGCTACTCAAATGTTCTCCTTAAAGGGGTCACTGATTATTTTCTCAAGTTGTTAAGTCTAAGTTAGAAAACTTCATTAAAAATGAAAGTATGTCCTCCTTATCGCTGCTGAGAAACTAAACAGCAGCATAGTTCTGCTACCACTATCTACATAAACTTTACGGAGTCTGAGAATTCACAGAGATCTCAAGCCTTCAACAGAGGTGTTCAAAGTCAGTCCTCAAGGGCCAGTAACCTGTATGTTTTAGTTCTTACTCTTATTCAGCACAACTGAATCAAATGATGGCTCATTAGCAGGCCTCTGCAGACTTTGCGCTGTAGAACCATTTCTGATGTAACACGAGAATATCGTTGTTGCCAAATGTGCCTTTATAAAAATCTAAAAGGAGTTAGAATGTTTGGGTAATTTGTTAGTTTGTGTTACTATCTTCTGTTTGAGTTTGTCTGTGCATCTCCAGCTTGCTTTAGCTTGTCACTGTGATGCTCTCAGCCAATTCCAGAAGACAATGAAATGGAAAACATAAAAAAGAGTCTAATCTCCAAAATGACGGGTCAAAATATAAATGTACCTGAATTTCAATTGCCAAGCCTGCTTTACTTGACAATTATTTTCATGTCTAACATACTTATCTATGTATAAGTGGAAAATAAGGAGTATTAGAAGGCTTCACTTGTCAGATTATTACAGCCAGTATAGAATTAATGTCAATCATCTTATTTTCAGTTCTAGCTGTGAAAATGAACAGGGGTGTCTATTATACTAGAAATGTTCTCAAACACCATCAAACAAAGAGTGACCTGTGTGTGTGTCTCTCTCTGTCTATCAATAAATGTATCTATGTGCTTTCATGATGCCTTAGTGACGGCAGAGAAACTGATCTTCGGTGTGACCCCATTACATATTAACTTCAACAAAGTAGATAAATCAATCAAAACAATATTTGAGAGTGAAATTATTTTTTGCAATGGTTTTATGTTTTTGCCAATGCCATTTTCATATACTTGAGAACTCCAAAAATCATTGTTTTTTGCAAAGAAAAAAAAAAGCATTTCACCTGATGAACTACAGTGCAAGAGAGATTCTTGGTGATAGAGAAACGTAGGAATGCGGGAATGTGAAAGTGTAAGAATCGTCACTGGGGTACAGTAGAACTAAATGAATTTCAATGACTGCATTTGATCATGGGCTTTTGACAGAAACAGGGATGGAAAAATGTAGTTGAGGGAGGGGAACACAGAGGTGAGGAAGTTTAATACCATGATGTGACTGGCTTCAAATGTGTTGTGATTTTGTGCACGTCCAAAATGCCGGCTCTTTGTCATGCCAAAGTACAGCGGTGGCAAGGGTATAGCACTGTGATATTTCCGGCCCCGCTGCTGTGAAACATGTAGTTGCTCCAGGCCATGCAGGTTTAGTTAGAGCCCGACTCATGGTCATGATGTAGTGTCTTATACAGTGATAGCTTTAAGACATATGAGCTGGTATTTCTAGCGCGAGACACACAGGCCACTATTTCCTCGGGTGAATTGAACACTATTCCCGAAGGAGAACTCTGGATGGATTGTGTTCTTAGGTTAGGGGCAATTCTAAGCCTATGCTGTCACACAAATATCAAACATGTGGTGTAACAAAGAACCCAACTTTGACAACAGAGGAAAATTAACAGCTCTTATTAGATTTAGTTATGAAGTTGGGGCTTGTGTGATCAATGGAATGTCAAGGTCCTAAAGTAACAGCTACAGCAACAAAAATAACAGCAGGTCAGCTTTCAAGCAGGTTGTTTCCACTTCAGATGTTAAATGATGTTAAAACAAAGTCAGCTTGTAAGTTCTTGTAATAATATCTTTGTCACAATAGCATAAAATGTCACTCAACTCTTGAATCTCATTTTATTTTTAAAGCATTTTTTATCTATTAAATGCAACACAAATTGCTCTTTTTGAAAACATAAACAAATGTATAAGCAAGCAAACAATCATTTTATTTTCCAATTATTAAACTATCTGTTACAGATAAAATGGTTTAAACTGAAGCTTCACCTCCCCTGTTTCCCAAACATTGCTTACCATCTCATTCTGGAGAAATGCAACTCAATTGCTGTGATTGGTGAATGATGTTGGCTACGTGATTTTTGTTAACGTCCCCAGATTGCATTGGCTCTTGACACTTCGATGGACATGTCAATCATCCAAATCGGCTCTCCGTTATTTGCAATGTCTGACTAGAGTACTGAATAAACTGACACACAGAGTGCATAGCAGTATTTTGACTCTTATTTTGTTGCAAAAGCCATTGTTATTGGAATTACTTTCTATGGTGAGATATAAGGGGTGGTTTTGGGAACCTAAGTAGAAAAACTGAAAACAAATGGTACACCTGGTGGCAAAAATGTGCCAAAAAGCCTCATTTGGAAGGATTGCCTGGACATTTAGGTGATAATACCTCTCCAAAATGTCTGTGCTTCACTTTTTTTGCATGGACTTTGGTTAATTAAAGAGGCGGTATTATGTGTTTTCCAATCCAATCCAGCCATTTAATAGCACAGTCAGGTAACTATGTTATGCTATATCAGGGGTGGCGAACTCCAGGCCTGGAGAGACGCAGCCCTGCAACTTTTAGATGCATTTCTACTTCAACACACCTGAGTCATATAATGAGGTCTTTAGCAGAACTCTGGAGAACTTGACTGCACTTAGGAGGTGATTCGGCTACTTGATTCAGCTGTTTTGGACCAGGGAGACATCTAAGAGTTGCAGGGCTGCGGTTCTCCAGGCCTGGAGTTCGCCACCCCTGTGCTATATCTATCAAATATAACTTAAAGGAAATTTGAATTTGTATCCTCTGTCTCTTTAAAGACCCCTGCTCTTTCTGAAACTCCGCCTTCAGGAAGTCATCACACTGTCACTCCTCTATAAAGGAGGGTGTTTTTACCAGCATCGCCCTAAGAAGCAGCTTGTTTGATGAGCTCAGCAGATGTGCAGTTTCACCAGGTGTTTGCTAATTGGTGCTGGCTTTTCTAAAAAAGCTGAGGGGGGGAGTAATGAGGAAAGGCTGCTCTGTAAAGCGCAAGCTGGGAAAATGCAACTCTGAGGAGGAGCTGCACCTCAAAGGTAGTGCTATGTCCAACCGGGCGTGGACAGTTAAATGGTTGAACCATAGCCTGGTGAAGGACTGGAGGAGCTCCAATAGATGAGATTTTTATGATTCACCCTACAGAATTTCAAAACAACTTGACAGAGTCCTACACACTGGTCTTTGACAGAATCAGCTACCCAACAATGGTAGACATAAAGTCTTCTGAGACTGAGCATTTGATGTAGCTGTACAATTATTGGTCAGCTATTCCTTGATATTGGCTTATTGCATGGGAATCCTTTCTTCTGGATTCCAACTCAGTCATGGCTCAAGATTGCTTGTGCTAAACCAAATTCCTTAAAGAAGTTTTTTCATTTCTTTCTATTTGTTCAAAATTCTCTAAGGATTGAGACAGGCAATGACTCAAAGTAATCATCTATATTGGGGATACTTTCTGTTGTTACTTCACTTAAGTTTCAGTGTTTGCTTTAGATTAAAGCGGCACACCGTCAGCTTTATAGAAGACAATTGCTTGTCAGTTAATTTTCTAATTAGAAAATGGAAGCAGTTCCTCAGTCTGACTGATAAAAGGCCAATGTGACAGAAGTCTGTTTCAAACATGGACTGGTCTCTATTAATTAGATAACGAAAGGTTGATGTCACATCTAAATTGACCCTCTGCTAATTTTCCATGAAAGAGAAACACATATTCATCAATTCCAACACACTTGTCAGAGCTAAGGTTACATTTAGACAATCATGTACAGCAGGAAGACTTAATTTAGTTGCTGACCACCTGCTCAGATGAATCCTGTTACTGAAAGGATTGTCTCTGAACAAAATGTTCCCCTCTATACCAATAATTATTTACTTAACATCCAAATAATAATGGTAAAAACCATTTAGAGTCTGAGATTATAATTTATCAATAACTAACAACAAAATTATTTGAAGTTAGAAAAAATAAAGCAATACTAACCTTGGTTAAGCTGATGCAAGTGGTATCATCTGACCTTTGGTCATCTCTGGTAGAGATACCAGTCCCAGAACTAGACGAAGGACAATCAAAAAAGACAGACTGCACTTTACTTGCTTTCTCTTCTTATCTCTTAACTTTTTAGCATAATTTTTAGGTTATACAAAAAAGTGAAGATAGAGTCTTGCTGCTCCATCTTCACAGCTAATGTGGACTTATTTAATATTGTCTACAGCATCAGAGACTGACAGGAAATGTTCCAGGAATGAATGACATGAAGACACAGCCAGCTCAAGGCAACATGAACTAAGCAGCTGCTTAGGACCCCCAAACTTTGCGACCTCTCCACAAATGCCTTATTGTTAACACAGACAATAGATCTTGAATTTTCTCATTTGTTTATTGAGAATTAGGATGGTATTACATTTTATTTAACAGTGTTGGCAGAGATACGCAAGTGCAAAGAATAGTAGTTGTAGTCCGGTTGTTGTGTTACCATAGCTACAATCTGAAGGTATGAGTTTAGCAATCGGTTTTGAGCTCGGTTTGCTCACAAGCAAAATAATAACTAGACATGAGTCATTTTCAGCCCGGAAAACTAGATGTGGCTCCCTCTCCCAGATTTCACCAAATCAGGAATGCAACATTAATTGTGGTGATGTTCCAAACAGGAAGAGGGACCCCTAAATCATATTCAATGCTAGTTTGGGAAATATAAAAGAAAAAAAAGTTTCCAACAAGAGCATAGAAAGTACCATATTACGGTGGATGTCGGACAAAACTTGATTTTAAAAATAATACAGATGTTTTTGGCTTCTGTGCCAAACCCATATAAGCTGTATTGGACCTTTTATGAATTGACTTCTGTTTTTATCACACATTCATGAAATAAAAAGAAACTACATATCTATTTGATGTTATTTTTTTACTTGCATTAGAGACAATTAGAAGACACAATTTCTTAAAAACATTAGCAATAATTCTACACACAAAAAGGACTGTTTCCCTTGTTAAATTTACATTACTGCCGAATTTAAATAATAGAATGTTGATGCAAACTCAATTTTAATGCTTCACATGTAAGCTGCAACAAAACAAAACACAGGTGTTAGACGTCATTGCAGTATTAAGTAGTCGACATTATATTGCTCATTTTGTTACACAAATCACCTGTCATTCAGTCTCAGCTGCCAGCAGTAAGATGTCAAATACGAACAGCAGGAAGCAGAATTATAGTCAGAAACCTCCTGCAGTGATTGACAATAACTTGAATAAGAATATCTATTAAATAAAGTGAAGGCTGAAGTGTCTCTGTCAAATGCTTTTGTCCTGATTTGTGACTTTGCAGTTTTAGGCCATCATTGATAGTTAAAATTGCATTTTTAATTTCCACATCAAATATAAAAACTAAATTATAAAGCATCAAAATCCTTTGAGATCATATTTCAAAGAAATCTTGACTTTAGATGCTACGTGTTTTTAAAGGCTCTTTTCAACCCTTTTTCTAATTTATAGCCCTATGAATTAACTATTTTCTCCATAACTAGGGTGGGGGGATTATTTTGATGTTTGTATCATGTTATGATACTTTGCTGCTTTGATTCTTTCATGTATGTCTGAGAAATCCTTGACTCTCTCTTGGGAGTCATTCAGGGTATCTAAGCGCTTGCTCATACAAAGTGCTGCCTATTTCCACAAAACTCCTCACTCAAGATTTAGGCACCATGCACACAGAGTCGAATTTAGGTGTTCCACTTTCTTTGGGTTTTTAGTTTTTTAGATTTTAAGTTTTTTGTCATTTAGGCTGTGCTTCCACATGAATT
Organism: Brachyrhaphis roseni; assembly: GCA_903066815.1. Lineage (NCBI taxonomy): Eukaryota > Metazoa > Chordata > Actinopteri > Cyprinodontiformes > Poeciliidae > Brachyrhaphis > Brachyrhaphis roseni. The sequence continues at coordinate 3,089 of CAEFZY010063484.1, read as the reverse complement.
TGGCGTTTTGTAAGACCAGAAAAAAGAATTTTTGAAAGCAGAATCCAAAGTGGGTAATTTTTAAAACACCGGTTTTGTTTTCCTGCTGCCATGCGAGCCAATGACGTCGAAAATCCATCTCTGTCTATCCTGCATTACTCTCACAACGAGCAAGCATGGCTCTGTTTGGTGTTTTTTGTGTCATTCACTGGCAGTGTTACACCCTCATCGGCTGATCCGGCGTACCTGCTTGCAGTGGTGCTGCATCCTGCCGTGTGGACTCACATTGTTTAATCATTTACAAAAATACGCCATCCTCCCCTCCTACTCGCCTTCACCACTCTTACAGACTAGCGACAGCAGCAATTAGCAAACACCTTAGTGAGCTTATCATACAAATGGCTTTTCAGCCGAACACTGGCGGTATTTGTCATAATGGAAATTCATTGTTGTGATGGTGAAGTATCGAAAAGGGAAAAAAACTTCTTTAGGACAAAGAGGTTAATTTCAAGACTTCAAATTGCAAAGACAAATGTCTTTTAAGTTATGCTTGATATATGGAGCATTTTTATAACTGGAAGTAACAGTGACTTGATTATGCTATAAAATGGACCCATAATACTGCAACTTTATGTGTTTCAATAAAAAATTGTATAATTGTATTTCTATGTACATAATTCTATGTTCATTTTCAAAGAAAACTCCATTTCTAATAATTGTGTTTCTACACTACATTTAGGACAGTAGAGTTTGGCCAAAATAAATATAATAATGTTTGTCACCCAGTAGGAGTCTTAGACATATAGCCACATTTCCATAATGTGAACAAAGTGTTAGGTAAAATTAAGTAAAAATGGAAAGCATACCTAAACTAAATAAAGAGAAAGAGCCTCATAATACCACACCTTATGTTTCAAGATACAGCTTAACCCTCTCAGGCTCAAATTAAGTTGTAATTGCAGGAAAAATCTGATATTTGGAGAAAATGATCATATGGGGTAGTAATATACTATTCAGACTTTTTTTGAGAGAGACATTTAAACAGCATTTCAATAGCATTTAGCTGTTGCAAATCTGCAAAATCTGCCTGGAGAGGGTTAACTAATAACTGGTTAGTCGCATATTAGCTATTTTAATATGTAATTGGCTGCTTTAAGAAGCCAGTTAAACAAAAGGAAGCAAGACCATAAAAATTACCCCCGTCTGAACTCATTGTTTATCTTTCCATGGGTGTTGGCATATATAAAACATGTCCTATAATCCAATTTTGTGAAATTATCAAGTCTTGTTTGTATGATATAGGTGTACATTTATTTGATGTGCCTTTTTAGTTACAAATAGTGTATGAACTTACTGAGTGTGTACTGAGATGACGACTGTAAAATTTACATTGTACTATGACATACAGATTGACATTTTAATGTAGTATGAAGTTAAATAAGATTATTGTTGAATTATTGCAGCAACATTTTCATGATTTTTATGCAAAATCTTTAACAGTAGTGGTTACCTGTGGTGAAAGTAGTGTCTCTCAGTTATGACACTGAAGCTGGTGACTTTTTTATTATGTCCAAAAAAAATCCATGTATTTTCATGTACTGTCGTATATGGAAGCTGTGTTGTGAGCATAATTAATATTATATTTATGAGTGTAGAAAAAAATTTGAATTGTGCTTATTTTAAACTTCTTCACTTGCATGCCACAAGACACACTGCAAGAATTCAAAAAGGCTAATATTAGCAAATGTAGGCACTCGTTCGCACGTAGTTTGAATGCTATGCTGTTCGAAGCCGAACATGGTGTTTGAGATATGGAAGAAGACAATAGCTCTCTGAGGGCTAAGGGTGATGAAAATACAGTGGGCTGTGGACATCACTGTCTGAGCATGACTTTCTCTGAAATTACATTGTTGCAATGGAGGACACAAATACACACACGCACAAAAAAAAGAGCACACACAAGCACCTTTGTGCATGCCGATTCAGATATAATGCACGGATGTCCTCTGCGTTTCATCATCAAAGCTCTATCAGGCTGTGCAGAGTCTGAAGGGGAGAATATGAACCGGATAAAACAAATCGTTTGATGTGTGAAAGACAGACACTCCAGCTCCAAAGTACTTAAGCTTCCCCTCCCAGTGGACTGACGAGGGAGGAGGGCAGGAGCGAGAAATGAGTGCTCGCCTCTTTTACACCCCGCCCCATTGGCGTTCATCTACAGGAGTTTCCAAAGGATTTCATCATTGTTTATGCAAGGTCCCAATGTCATCATGAGTGATGTCAATTAAATAAATAAAGTCAATATTGACAGATGTTTCAAAGATGTTGAGGCAGTGGAAGGGAGAAGAAAAACATAAAGCAGAAGTGGTGGACTAAATGAGGAACGAAGTGGATGTAAAAACTGATGAGTATCTAATAGATGTAGAACCAGACTAAATATGTTCTTTGATGTTTCACACATGCTGCAGTGACAATACAAGATGTTTCCTATGTTCATTTTACCTATTTTATCCAAGCTATTCTTGGTAATCTTTTGATTTGGTTATCCCCATTATCTCTCATGGGCATCATGCATCTAAAAAATCATTGTCTTGTTGGCATAAGGGCATAAATTGAAACAGATGGCTAATGTAGTTTCTTTGTAGATATTAAAATATTCACCAAGCTGCTATTAATTCTTTGATTGTGTGGCTTGACAAAGGCCTTTTATATCTAGTTAATTTCCCTTCAAAGGAGTCTCATTGAGTTATAAGCATGAATATGGCTCTTTTAGTAAGTCTTTAAAGATGAAAGGCACCCACTGCTCCAGCGTCAGATACACCTGACCCTTTTAAAGAGCTGAATGGCTCTTTAATATTAAATTGAATTGTTCCAGAAATGACCAAGGTCAGGTGAAAACACAAAAGATCATCAGTGAATTTGAAAAGAAAATCTACTTGACTTCTACACAGATGAAGGAAGTAAATATGGAATTAGCATTACTAGAGGCTGTTGGCATGATTATAGTAAAGTTTAATGCTAAGTTTACTAGAACTTCAGTAGACTGGTAAGAGTTATCAGACACAACACGCTTACCAATATATATATATATATATATATATATATATATA